>JAQIXA010001761.1:0-22116 GCA_034699045.1 Nanhermannia cf. coronata Gr-Ori-00579
CTACATATACATAGTAGTAGCGAGTAGTAGTAGAGTAGAGTCAAGCTAGCATCAATGCTCTGCTTCCGATTTTAACCCAGAAAAGTTGTGAGCCAGGTTCTGTAGAATATTTTAAGTGATTTTTTGAATTTTTTGAATTTTTTGAATTTTTTTTGAATTTTTTTTGAATTTTTTGAATATTTTTTGAAATTTTGAATATTTTTTGAATATTTTTTGAAATTTTGAATATTTTTTGAATATTTTTTGAATTTTTTGAATATTTTTTGAATATATTCAAAATTTATTCAAAAAGCAAAAATTTTTGAACATCAAATTTTTGACATCAAAAATTCTTTTTTGAAATTTCTGGAAATTTCTAGCAGTCAAGTAACCTATCTAGGTTTAACGACCCAGTACAAGATTTGACCAATTTTTCGCCTTGATTCTAATTTATCTATAAGAAAAAGTAAAGATTGACAATCTCTGATTCCCAATCAATGACAAAAAAGGTTCATTTACATTCAAGATGAATTCCCATGGTCTCAACATCGAATTGAAAAAATGCTCTCGTACATACAACACTGTCTAGATTTAGCAAATATCTTCAGACCAGGAATGAATAATTACAGAGGTATGCACTCTCATTTCCATTAATTATAATTAATTACTTTCCTTATTTGCACACATATTTTTCTCCAAACACAAGGTGGATTACTTTACTATCTAGCCAGATGCTACTATCTCCTCCTCAATATCGGCTCATCTAAAGAAAAACTTGTCATGACCGACAAAATGCAAAAATGTATCAAAGAATCCTATTCTATTTTGATCTCTGAGCCAAAACATTCGCAAAGGTAAAGTTTCATACACAATTCTTATCTTCTAATCATTATCAAAAAAATATTTTTTATCACTTTTTTTAGAAGTGAAATGGCAATGCAATTACAACAGTTTCTCAAATAAATCAACTCTTAGGTTTTTGATTTTGCAATTTTTGAATTAATTTCATTTTTACTACTGATACAACCTTAAATTAATTGTAATAATAGGTTGATATATAAATGAAATACTACTATCTAAATAATAAGTAATAATATAATAATAATAATATAATGGTACATTTTATCTAAAGTGTTAATAAAAATAATAAGGCAAAAAAATTCATAATAATTGATTACAATTTGAAAATAACATTAGGTACAGAAAAGTAAATTCTAGTAAATCGAAAATTATCTACCTATCTAATATTTATCTACCTAACCTCTTAGAACTATGTAATAATAAAATAAATAAGTATTAAGTACTACAAGTATCTTTAATCTATATACACAAAATTATATCCTAAATTCTAAATATTTACAATTAAAGTTTACAAATTTTACAAATATCTACTTTGTACATCTTAATCTACTTACATCTTAATCTACTTAATGTAGCGTAGTAGTGGGATTTAAGTGTGAATATAATAATCAAAAATGGATTAATAAAAAAAGTAAAGGATTTTTATTAAAATCTCGCTTTACTACCAAAAAAAATAAACTAGTCAATCAACATTTCTTGAGAATTTTCTATATTAATTAAACCAGATCCATTTGCATTTCCCGTTGTTATCGATAATGCTCCGGATGTATTAGAAAGATTTAAACCAGACGGCACATTTGATAAAGGTGGTGTATTTTTGGCTGAAACCATGCAGCTTCGAGCTACAGATTCAAACAATTTTTCTACTTCTGTAAGTACCAAAAAAAAATCAAATTTAAAATACAAATCAACACACGCTTGCTTTTGTCATTACCTGGTGCACAATGCACAAAGTCATGATGCCAGAATTTATAAATTGGATTTTTAATTAATTCAATAAAAGTGACGAGTAAGCCCCACGGATGTGGACGATTTACAACAAGCCTTTCTAACAGTACCCTAGTAATTTGTTCCTTCAAATTTAAAAATAAAATGCAACCAATTAGTTCAGATTCAAATTCAAATACCTTTTCTAATACATTACTAATATTATATTATATATCCATCAGGGTAAAAAAAATTAAAATCAGAAACTCTAAACAACTCTTTAGAGAATACAAATTAGGTACTTATACTAAATTAAGTATTTATATTTTCTAAAGTGAAGATAGAAAAAATAGTAAAGGATATTCAAGGGTTTAAATGCATTTTATTTACCTGAACAACTTCTGTATTTGATTGGGCAAATAGATATAAAATAACCAGACTAAAATAATGTGTATGACTTGATGGAAACCTCAGCTGATTACTTAATGAATTTAAAAAAATATATCTTCCTTCAGTGTCCAGATCTACGGCTAGGTTTTGAAATATATCCATATGAGAAATATGGGCGACGGTTGTCATTGAAGGTGTATGCCCCCTTGATCTTATTACTGAAATATGTTGTGATCCCACATAAAGAACTAATGCATTCATAAGTGGAATATTATACCTAGTCCCCATTTCATTTGTTATCTACAAATTAAAGAAAAGTTTATTCAGTATCTTATTAAAAACAACAATCTTAATCCTAAGTATTGAACGTGTTAAGTTGTGATAAAATCTCAGCTGAATTAAATATAATCACAAAAATTTCAGAAACTCTAGTCTAAAACCATCATCGGAATCGTAATCTTAAATCTTAACGATTTTTCTAGTTACTTGGATTATAATTATAATAAGTAGGCACTTATTACCTGTAAATTTGTTCTTAATTCTGAAAGGAATGTTACAGGTGCCCTTGTTTTCAAATATGATTCAAGATCTTGTTTGAATTTTGCCGGTTGTATTGAGGACCCTACATTTGCTAATATTCTTGGTGGCATTGCTAAAGTAAAACATAAAAACAATATTAATAACACTAATAGCGAAATTTTTAAGAAAAATCTTTTTAAAAAAATATTTATCCCTTACCAGAATCAGCTAACATTTCTACTTTTAAATTGGCTGTAAATGGATCAGGCAATCTCATATTTCGAGGAAATGCTGATAATACGAGATTTCTCATTTGTATGCAGTTTGGAGGAATTGCATCCAAAAAATGATAACAGTAGTCACATAAGAAATCAGGAAAATCGTGAAGAATTACTAGTAAAACCCTTAATGTCCCTCTATACAATATTGAAACAGGTTTTGCTAATTCTGCATTCCTTAAAAATGGTTGTAGAAATTTGAATAAATCGAGTAGTAATTGACAATACATGACCCAACATTTTTGATCTGAAGAAAAAAAAATTCGATTATTATTTTGAAAAACTTTGAAAATTGCCAATTTCTAACCTGCAGCAAGTGCTAACATTTTTGCTATAAATATTCTGTTTCCAATTATTTCCAGCCACGCATAAGCGAAACCTATGAAACAATAAATTATATATTTTAATTTAGCTCAATTAATTTTATCAAATTACTAAAATATTACCTGGAACTTTGGTAGGATTTACAATATGTAGTGTATTACTATAGCCCGTTAGAACCTTGAATCAAAAATTGATTAAAAAAGGTGATTTTGAATAAATTATCAAATTATTAATTAATTAATTAATTAATAATTAACTAATTTTGTTAATTAATTAATTAATTATTAATAATTAACTAATTTTGTTAATTAATTAATTATTAATAATTAACTAATTTTGTTAATTAATTAATTATTAATAAAAAGTCACTTACTTGCATAGAAATTGCTTCAAACACTGGATCGCTGCCCGTTAGATCATAGAATAACATTATGAAAAGTCTATGAAATGGTAATTGTTGAAAATCGCCTTTTTGAGCTTCATGATCTTGTATTAATATGCCAGCTACGATTCCAAGGAATTTATTGAACAAGTTAATTTTCGGTGTTAAACTAACATTTTCTCCAATATGTTTAATTAACAATGCAACAAGTCCTGCGAAAAGTTAAATGCTATTTATTTCAAGTTCTTTTCAAAAAAATTTATATATTTTTTAAACATAGCCACTTACTAACTAGGGCATCAATTGATTGGTAAGATTTCCCCCTTAAACTATTCATAGGTCCGTTCTTTTGGAAAAAAATCAAATAATATGTGTACATATTAGTATAGGTATGTATTTTTCTGTTTTTTTTTTTTTTGAAAATTTTAAAAATTACCTGTAAAACTTGATAAACATTTGAAACACAACATTGAACTGATATTCTAAAAAATCTTGTAATTATATCATCGCTTTTAAGTATGCCCGAATTATTAAGTTCTTGAATGAAAGATGCGAATGCTTTTGAAGAGTCTTTCGGCGTGCCCATTGTTATATAAACACGAATCCATTCTCTCAATAAAATTTCAGATTTTTCTACTAGACCCTGCGGGTCATCGTACTGTGAGGACTGAGACATACCAGTTTGAATATGTGTTGTTGAGGGTGCACGATCAACAAAATTTGTTTCTCCTGCGTTATTATGATTACTCCTTACAGATTCAATTAAATTTACTAATGCTTCGGGTGGATTTCTATTCATTGCTGCGATTTTTACTAATGTGTCCACAGTATGATACAAATCTATACAATATGAAAAATTGTCATTTTAACTGTCTGCTCGAAATAAAAAGTCTTTAAAAAAATCACGAAATAAGTACCAGTTTCGGTTACACCGCCTTGAAATCTATCATCAACTAGATACATTTGTACAAGTTGAATGGCAAAGTTCATTGCGACGAGGTTTTGACCTTTCTCAATTGCTTGAGCAAGATGAGCATCAAATTGTAATAAATTTACTAAAGATGCACGAATTACTGTATCAACTGCTTCAACATTATATTTTAATTCAGGACGCTGGAAAAATTGAGAAAAAAATTGAGAATTTCCAATTAACAACTAATAGAACTTCAAGCTTACCATTTCAATTAAACTCTTTGTTACTTGTCTATTGACCCATTGTTGTCCAAAACCACGAGAGTCTAAATGAAATATCGATTATAAGATTTATAAAATACATAAAAAAGAATTTGAAAAACTACCTTGAAGTGCTTTCAGAACTAACAGATGTGCATCTCTAAATCTAATAATTTCTGGATCGTTAGGAAAGGCAGCCAATCCTTCCAGTAGTACTTCAACAGCCTTTTGAACTAAACTTATAGCTGCTACAACACTCCTTGTACTTCTTGCAACAAGAATTCCGTCGAGTAGGGTTCTTGCTCCATTTGCCTAAAATAATTTAAAGATTTATCACATAAAAATATTTTCGAACGTATAGGTACTTACGAGTTGTTGTGCTGCTGGTGAGTGAGAGATTGATAACCCACCGATGTAAATTTCCATTTCTCCGACTAACTTATCGTATATTGTTGATAATTCTTCACTGATGGGAGTTGGATTATTTGACTGTTGTTGTTGTAAATTATTGATATTGATTACATTATGAGCTGGTAGAGGCAAGGAAGGAATTGGAACAGGAGTTATTGAATTATTAGAATTATGCATTGAAGTTGGTGTTATGGAATAAGGTTTCGGCATAATCGGGATTTCTCCTTCCAAAAATCCTGGGATATTTCTGGAGAAATCTTCATAAACAGCTAGATGTTGATTCAAATTCCCAGTCTGAAAAATTATAAATATATTGAAATATTCCATTGTGTAATTTCTTTTTAAAATGAATAAACTGTTTAGGACTTGGCATATTTTTCTTAGTTTAATTTTGACGGTTATTTCGCTTTATCAGTAGAATAAAGAAACGTTATCTTTGCATGATTCTATTTTATTTAATGATTATAAACTCTGGATTTAAAAATATAAACTTGAAAACCTATATGTATATTGAATTTTTGTTTTTGTTTTGTTGTATTATATTGGAAAAGATTTGAAATTTTTTCAACAAACTTGTTTGACTTTAAGAAGTTTGAATATTTTTAGGAGAAGTTTCTAAGGATTGAGCGAAATTGCATCAATTTCATGTAAGAATCCCTACAAAAAAAATGCCATTTGAAGGGTCTAACCTACCAGACACCTTGTCCCCTTAAAAGAATAATGTAAACTAATAAGATGAGTAGGAAATTTCAACTTACAACGCCATGTTTCACTCTGACTGGTTCTGGTATCCTTTCCATTTGATAAGCCATCATAATAGGGTCGCAATATCTTCTTCCTTCAATTCTTGCTTGTTTTCTAGCGTCATATTCAGGAAGTAATCTTTTATCTATTTCGTTTAGTGCTTTTTCTACAGCTGTCTTTTGAATAAACACACACACAATCTCCATATTTTCTGATGCTATGACTTGACAAGCCTATTAGATATAAAAACAACAAGCATTATTAAATATATCTTGTCTTTTACCATGATATAGAATAAGTAGAGGTAGATCAAGAAAATTAATCTGGCTTACTTGTTCAATCAAGTCCTTAATTTGTTGTGAATTATTTGGTGGTTGATTTGTTCTCAGTGCATTTGTAAATGAAGTTTTAAGCTAAAAGGGATAAGATTACCATTATTTGAAAAAATAACTAATACCTAATTTTTAAAAAATTTCCAAAAAACTTACGTTGGAACTAATGGCAATAAATATATGATCTCGACTTGTAATCATTGCCATTCCTGCTGTTAGATACCTCATCATATGATGAGCTCCTAACCTCATTCGATTTTCTTCAGGATCCAATGCAAAGTCTTTTCTGATTATTTGCTCACATGCATTTATGGTATATTTAATTGAACGTTCAACAACTGGCGCTAACAAATCTGAGACGGCCTTTTCAATTGATGGTCTTATAAGAGGCTTCAAAATTTGATGTGCTAAAAAATGAAAAATAATACCATTATTAAAATTGAACGGAATATTTTGCCTTATTTTACAAGATACTCGTATATTAGATATCTTAAAAAATACCTTGTAGTATTGCCAGCTGATTTGAATATACAATATGATTCAGCATTCCGCTTAGATTGCCTGAATTTAAATATGAAAATTATGAAATGAGATTTTGTGAAATATTATAAGAAAAAAAATACATTACATACCTGTATCGACATCCATGAATGAAAATTTGGGTTCAGTAAATGTCATCGGAGCGCCAACTGGTTGTAATGATGATCCTGAGCCTGGAAAAGCTTGTGAATCCGAAGGTAATGATCCGGCCGATGAAAATGCTGAAGTTGATGTAATAGTATCACTTTGTAATGATGTTTGCTGTGTTGTTGGTGGACCAATTGGATGTTGTTGAGTGTCTGATATAGATGTCGAGGTTTGTGATTTTGAAGCATCTGAAGTTTGTCTAGGTGGCCCTATTGGTACGGGTCCTTGTTGTTCACTTTTGTTAGGATAACATAATTGTAAAGCTCTTATTTTATATGCTTTTTCATCTTTTAAAACATTTTTAGATTTTACATCATTAATGTCTATACTTAATGCTTTACATAAAACTTCGATTTCAAATTTTAAATTCAATTTTAAATCCGGTTCACGATGTATTTCAGCTAATACACTTATTATTCCCATAGTCCAAGGACAAGGTGGCTTGAAAATAGTACTTTTTGCGCAACTTTCAATTATTTTTGCCCCAAACTAATAAAATAATACAAACATTATGTAAAAAAATATATTTTTTTTTCAAAAGAAATTATTTAATATTTACTAACCGGTACAACAAACATTAAATCTTGAAGACTTTTTCCTATAAAATTAAAAAATTCATTTTACAAACACCAAAAAATTAAACGATTAAAAACCAAATATTATAATTATGCATAAGTATTTGAAAAAGATCCACTTACTAAATGCTTCAATAATTAAGCTTTTAACATCAAGATCATCAAGAATAATTGCTTTATTTTTCATTACAGTGATCATTCCTAGCCAATGGCCGAGATTTTTCAGTAAAGAACGATCAGCATAATTACTTGGTGATTTTTCAGCTCTTAATAAAATTTTGATATTTCTATGTGTTTCTTTTAAGACGTAGCTGTTCAATTCTTTATTTTTAAGTGTATCCAATAAATTTGAATATAATGAATGGAAATTCAATTCAATACTAGCTCTTTTCATAACTAAATATTGTGAAACCCACATCCAAAATTCACTACCAATAAGTTCTTTTAATTCTTCACATTTTGTTCCAAGATTCATTTGATTTAAATTATTGAATATGAATGCAGTCTTATCTTGAACATTTTCAGGAGGCATTGTTACTTTTTCTTCTTCTGTTGCTAATAAAAGTGTTGTTATATTAGTTGAATTTGCTATTGAAGGTCTTCCAGATAAAACTGATGTTGGTAAAGTATTTTTAACGGATGATGTCACAACTGGTTTTTGGGAACTAGATGATGTTGATGATTGTGAATGATTTGATGATGTTGTTGTTGATGAATTTGATGACATAGTTATTGTTCCAGTTCTAGGTCTTGGTGGATCTTGCCTATTTAAAAATTACGGTTCATGGTTAACGTATAAATTCTAAAATCTATAATGACAAAAATCTATAAAGTTTAACGATATCGATTTGAAGTTATTTTTCGCAGAAAAAAGTTAGTAATAGGTTACAAATTTTAGTTTTAATTATGAGCTAGCTCATAATACAGTATGTCTGACATTAAGTAAAAGTTCAAATAAGCGTAAAAAAATTTAAGTCCAGTTGAAAATTAACGAAATATACAGGGTTGTTCAGGTGGATAGACCCGGTGTTTATATGAGTATAACTCGAAAAGTACAATGTTTATTGAGAATCTTTAAAAACTAGCTGAATGTGGATGAAAAAATTAGATTATGTTCAAAATTTGAGAATTTTAGATGAGTTTTGAGATATTTTAAAAATTAGTCAAAAAAATAGAAAATTTTTGAAATTCTTTTGAAAGTACGGGATTCATAACTAAAAAAAAGTTCAAAAAATGAAATTTTTTATGAAATTTGTGACTTTTTGGCAAAAGTAATGTTATGAATCCCGTTTTCTCCCCTTTCACATTTTTTAGCGAATTCAAAACCTTACTTTCAAAAAATTTCAAAATTTTTCTATTTTTTTGACTAATTTTTAAAATATCTCAAAATTCATCTAAAATTCTAAAATTTTTAACATAATCTAATTTGTTCATCCACATTCAGCAAGTTTTTACAGATTCTCAATAAACATTGTACTTTTCGAGTTATTCTAATATAAACACCGGGTCTATGAACCACCCTGTTCAATTTCTTACAATTAGCATACATACCTATTTTATTTTTCTCAGTTTACTTATTTAAAATACTAGGTATTTATGTATAATATTTTTTGGGCATTAGCCTCAAATATAAATCGTATTTTAATTATGCTTAAGTATTTAAATCTAAATCTAAACCATAAAATTTTACTAAAAGTCTACAAATCTAATCATCATAAACAGTTGACTTTAGGTTGTATTATCTTGTACCTATTTGCATAATTTTTGCAGATTAAAAAAATACAAAAAAAATTGATTATATTCTAGAATTCTAGATTGTAATTTTTCATTGCGTATTGGACCAGGACTAATACCTAGTAGGTAATGGTAATTCTTATTGTTAGAAATTATTTGGATAGTAACAAGTAGGTATTAGGTACTTACTTAAGTAGCTAGATAGGTTAGGTACATTTTACAAATACTTTTTTTTATGATACCAATACCAATCGATTTATTTAAATAGTACTTTGGGAAATTTGAATAATACATTCGTAGATACTTCATAATAATTTTTAAAAAATCTTTGATTCTGTTAGCTTAAATCGTTTTAAATGTGATAAAACTTCAAATCTTTAAACTTTATAGATTTTATAATTTATAGATATTTTGATCAAAAATTTTGGATTTTAAAATTTATAGATTCTAGATTTTATAGATTTCGACTTATATAAATTTTGACCGCGGATACGAATAATTACATAAGTTTAGTTAAATAATTCTACAAATCAGGATAGAAAAACTTACGATCTTGAACCATAGTCAATATATTCAATTAGATGTGGTGGAAATTCTTGAAAATGAGGTATTGTAGTTAGATGTTGACAATACTGTGGATATTCTTTTAATTTCGTTTTAAATTTATCTAATGCTGCTAGCCCTGTTAAATATATTAAATATTTCGATAAGTACATATATAATTGAGAATGAAAATGAAAGTAAAAAAGGTATACCAAAATAATACATCTTTGACCCAGGTGGTTTTTTGAGTGCGTCAACAACAAATCTAAGGGCCACGCCTATAAATATAAGCATAAACATTGGTGCCAAATATTATTGCCAAATTATTTCAGGACCAATCTTTTATGTGAGTTAGATTAGAATTTAGAATTTAGAATATATTTGAACTTTTCTAAATCTAAAAAAAGATATTTGAATTCTGAAACTTAAGATTAGTGAATCGTGGTTTATGACCTCTGCCCATGGAACCTTGAAATTTTTTACCAAAAATAAACAAAATTTCTCGAGATTTAGCTTATTTGGTAAACCCCAAATAAATTTCAATAAAGCCATGGGAAATCCATACCGTGGGCGGCTGCGTGGTAAAAAATTAGACAGTTTGGAAAAAAATTTAAGGGCCGGCGGCTGCGCCATCTACATACATGACCATCCAATGTAATCAAATGCCTTTATGGGTCGACGTATTTCGTAAAAATCTCAAAAAGTACTCCATGTAGAGACTTGAAACTTTTTTAATTAAATCCGTAGAGACATGTTACATGAAACCGTATATTTTTAATTTTTAATTTTGACTTTTAATTTAATTTTGACATTGTACCTGACTTTAAAAAAAAGTCAGGTACAATGTAAATAAGAGTAAAAAAGATAAACAAAAATTTGGGCTGATGAAGGACATACTACTACAGTAGCCAAGCCAAGGGCTTTAACCAGCGCTATCTATCTCACCAGATGACTGTCCAGGTGTCCAAAATGACTAACTTTCATTTTCCTCTTACTATTCAATTTTGTCAGTCAGTCTGTCCAGAGGATAACTCGAGAACTACTGGACCGATTTGGTATGAAGGATCCCCATAGGGTAGGGGTGTGCCATTTCGACAAAAATTTCAGATTGCCCTACCCCTTGGGGTCAGGGGACCCTTTAAGGGTTCACCATGTTAATCAAATGGGAAAAATCAAAAATGAGGTTTAAGTGGCCTAAGGGGCAATCGATGACGGAGATTCCGAATTTGACATCCATTTAACCAGAAAATTGACCTTTGTCCCTGGAAAAATGGGGTAACTTGAGACGTTTTCAACGCTTTGCTCGCACAATTTATAATCAACTTCTAGTGAGTTGTGAAGCCTATAGTGAAGCCTTATTCTAGTGAAGCCTAGTGTTATTATTACATTTATGTTATTGATTTCTTAGCCAAGGTATGTATATGTGACATATGTGTCAAGATAAAAATTATACACGGTGAATTTTATATTTACTAAATTTTACTAAGCCCGTTAATTGTTAATTTCCTCTTACCTAATTGTAAATAAGTTGAAACAAGACCATGTTCAATAATTCCCCCAAATAATTGTGCTGTTGTATGCAATTCCTATTTAAAATTTAAAAACCTTGTAATAAACATAAAATGAAACCAAAAATTTGAAAAAAGGTATCGTTATGTTACCTTATCTGGATATTGTGGAAAAAATTTATATTCTTCAAATAAATTGCGCAGCATACAAGTAAAGACTTCTTTTTCTCTTCTGATATTTGAATCTTGAAATCTTTTTAAGAAATCGAGTACTTCATCAATCGACATAGATGGATCCTAGAAACAAAAAAAGTAAGTTACACAAGATAATTATGTGATTTTTTAGTTTAAGACTCAATTACAGGAGGTTTGCTGTATATTCTATGAAAGTAACTGTTTGCTTCATCTTCAGCTTCTTTTGAAATATCAGCTAATTGTATATCAGAGAATATTACAGAATTGTCAAGTAAAACTCTTTTTTCACCACCAATTCCAGCTGAACTGGTAATTGATTGACCGCTGCTACCTAGTCGACCACTTAACATGGAGATATTTGAATTTGAAGATGATACTGACGATGGATTTGACATATTTACACCAGGCATTTGATAACCTATTCCACCACCTCCTGGTTGAGAAGAATAACCTTGCCCTAGCAATCTTGATGGTGAACCTGGTCCACCAAAAACACTCCCTGACGATGTTAATGGACCCGCTAAATTCAATCCAGATAAAGTTCCAGTTAGTGCTGCAAGAGGGTCATTGCTAGGAGGAAAATTTGATCCAGGGAAGCTTGATGATTGTGGTCTTAAAACTCCTGGAGGTGGTGTACTTTGTTGTCCTGATGTTTGCCTTCTTTTATTCATCATAATATTAAACGTTGTTGTAATTGTGTGTAATGTTTCGTTTAACTCAGGTGAAGTCACTTTTCCAACACATTGATGAAGGCTTTCACATATAATGCTTATCTAAAAATTTGAAAATAATTGTGATTATTTAACTAATGTTTAAGAGAAATGTTGATATTTTTCTTACAGTTTCATTAGGTAATAATGCAACTTTAGGTACATTCTCATCCTTTATGATTGACGATCTTCTTTTAATTACTTTAACTAAAGAACTAATAAAATGTTCACCATGATCTGAAATCTTATCCCTTAACCACTTATCTAATTTTAAAAATTCTCGACGTGATGCCAAACACGCCAAATCAATCATAAAAATATGGGAATTTGTTGCTTGATTGCTAAGTAAAAATGGTAGTGCTTTTAAATCTTGGGCTAAGTCAAGGATACGAGATAATCTTGTCTGATCATGGTTATCTCCACTCCCGCTTCTTACATACCTATGAAAAAATAATTTTTTTAACCATTTTTTTCTTTTTTTTTTGCTAACAAATATTATATTGTTAATTTCTACCATTCAACCATTGCTGTGATTAATATATTTCTAACAGTAATTGGCCCATGTGTCCATGAATGTTGTAATATTACTCCAGAATTTACATGATTTCCCTAAAAAATCAAATATTTATAGTAGAAACGTTCATGTAAATAGAGTAATTTATAATTATTCAACTTACAAGTAAAAGTGTAAAAAGTGTTCCTAATAATTCTTGTCTTAACATATTGATTGAAGATGTTAGTTGTACAAGTCCAAGAACCAGTATATCTTAAAGATAAGATTGAAATTAAAATAATGTTATTAACATGGTCTTTTCAGCATCATATCATACCTGGGCAATTTTGAGATGGAAACTGAAATATATCATGTACAGATGTGTAATGTCCAGAATCTGATATTAGTAGTAAAATATCTAACAATTCTAAACTTTTCCATTGGGCGATTTCTTTTAGTTCCATTGAATTTTTTTCTGAACTGCCAGTATTTTTTAACATTTCAACATTTGTAGAATGGTAAGGATAATCAGTTAATGAAAAATAGTCCATGTTTGCTGGATTCACAATACATTTAAGTAACTGTAGTTGACCTTCAACATTTTTCCATCTTCTATAAAATGTTTCAATAGGTAATTGTTCTGGACGAGTTTGTAGTTGTAAACCATATTTTAATGCTTCTATCAGAGATCTATATCCTCGACCTATAACAAGAAAACAGAATTATTTATTGTAGATTTTTAATTAGTGAGTGGATATGAATCTCAAATTAATTTACTATTTACCATCATTTATTGAAAATCCAGGAAAATCTAAATGTAGAAAAACGTCCTTCCAGTCTAGGTTTGGTACTAATTCTAAAACAGCTTGTACAAAGACTTTGCCATTCCTGAAAGAAAGAATTAACCAATTGATATATTAACAGAAAATTAACAAATATTTTTTTATGAATCAAAATTTTACCAAGATGTTCCTTCTGAGTCTTTATCTTTTCCTCCAGACGAATCGCCTCCACCCCACATACTTGATTGATTTGATCCATGATTTGCATTTTGATGATCTTGAGCTTTAATCATGCCAATCATCATTCTTCCAATGGCTTGAGGTGTAATTTTTTGCGTACTGAAAGTAAAAAGAAACGTATATGTATAAGCAATAATTTTCTCAAACCAAAACTTGAAAAAATGTTTCACAAACCCAACTGTTGACAAGCTTGCTCGACATTCTTCAACCGAATTACAGATGCCCAAGCCTAATTCTAGGACAAAGTCCACCACACCTAAAAATTAAATAATAATATAATTTTAATCATCGGAGATAGTTATCAAAAATAAATATGCAAATGATTTGCTTACCAGGGTCAAAGTTCATTATAGGATTTGCGTCGTTTACTTCCATCTAAAAGATTTTTATCTTTTTGTTATCTTGATCTGGGTGAATTGTAAGGTGTTGTAAGTACCTTAGAATAGAGATTTGCTATAAAATGCAAATCTTCCAATCTCATTCGGTCATTGACTTAAATGTACTAGAAAAAAATTAAAAAATACAATTAACTACAATTTACAATTAATATTTTCAAGTTCTAATTGATTCCAATTCCAATCAATTGACCCATTAGTCTTTAGGATAAAAATACTGTGTATTTGGGTTTGTAAATGTATGGTCTATTCATTTAGTTCAGCCTGACACTGAAAAATATCTCGATTCAAATTCAAGGATAAAATTACATCTCAAATAAAAGTCAAAATCTTGATTTTTCAGCTTAAATGAATAGAACATAATGTTCGTAATTGCGGCTTGTTTGTGACGTGTTCAATTCAATAATATTATTTAAAAACTTTGTAGGTAAATTGACAATTACCCAACGCCCAACACATCATCAGATCCATAGGACTTTGCTTTCGATAGTGAAATTGACCGTTATAATTAAATACGTACAATAAAAATTAAAATCATTAGCACTAAATGAACCATTCGGATCCCTTATGCTTTAAATATGTACTAGAACTAGGTCATTAGGGACATTACAAAGACTAAACAAGCCCCTATTCAGTCTTTTGAAGCTCGTGTCATTACACATGTTAAATTTCGACCAAAACCTGGTTTCTCTTAGCTAAATTTCTAAAAAAAAATATGACTTACTTCATAAACATAGTTGGTACCAAGGATCTCCTCAAGGATCTTCAGCTCATTCCACAAAGCACAAAACAATTATCCAAGCCTAACTACATTGTTGTAAAAAAAGTTAATTATTTCACAAAAAAACTTAATCTCAAAGTTTCTTTGTCTGTCTGTAAGCTGTATTCTGTATCGTATGTTGTCGATGCGACTCGTGATTTTTCAAGTTTTATTGATTTTAATTGAGATTTAATAAGGCTTTAAGAGAAAGTCGGGACAGTGACAGTGAGTGACGATAGGGTCCTCAAAATGGACAATTACTTAACGTAATTAAAATTATAAAAAAGTAAATTAAAAATTAGGTAATTCGATGATATTCAATCAAAGCTCTCCACTCGACTCCACTGTATTTTTGTAATGCACTTTTGGGGTTTCAATTTTTCAGATGCTCACGGGACTAGGCTAATATTAGTAAGCGTTATTTATTAGACGTAAAATTATAGGGGAAATACGAGGTGTATGTTGAGATTCTCTAGAAAATTGCTTTATGCTTATGATGACCTTTTTGACCTTTGGTCTCATTTAAGAACTCTCTTTATAAGTATAAGTATAAGGTAAAACTCTTATAAGGTGTCAAATATCTCATATGGATCGAATTTTAAAATATTTTTAATGCATCTAAATCTACTAAACATCTTTTTATGTAAAAAGGGTACCGCTATGCTATTTGTATGTTTACGCCTGTACGGCCTATTTTTCTCTATTAAGCAAGGGTATTATTTATGGTCAAGATCAGTAAAGTGCCTTTTGTATAGGAGTTTTAACTGTAATTAAAATTAAGTATGTACTATTACATGTACAGTTAGTAAATATTAAATATCAAATTATGAATGGATATTATGCAATAGAATAGAGGTTTTGAGATACTAAAATCAATCTTTAATATCTCGATTCTCGAATTAAGTTTATATCAGTAGGGTAGGTAAATTAAGAATTCACCGTTTTGAATCTAGGACATTTGGAAAGAGATTTTTGGAAAAAAGACATTTGCCTTAGAACATTTGCCAAATAGGAATTTTGCAAAGCGGACATTTGCCAAAAGTTCAAAAATACACCCCTGAATTTCAAAATGATTATTCATTTCATTTTCTAAAAGACCGCTTTGCAAAAGTCTTATGGATTTCCATAATTTCTCTTTCTATTCAAAAAATGCAAAAATGGGTAGTAATATTTATATTTATTCTGTATCTTAAACAATTTTGAAATCCTTGATTTTGTAATGCAATCAAATGGAGAAAACTAGGAATTCATTGAGATAAAATTGAGAATTGAGTTAAGATTAAGAATACCAAAATGATTTTTTTCAAATAAAAGAGCCTATAAATTATAAATGAGTTTTATTATTTGTGTTTAAGCATATTTGCTTGAAAAATGCAAATTACATACCTAAACCTAATTCTGATCTGACACTTTTGATTTGGGTCTGAATTCTGAATCTACTGAATTTACTATTTTACATAAAAGAAACTTCAAAATCTTGAGATTCTTTGAAACTTTGAATCAAAAATCAAAGTCCAAAATATATCTATTTAAAAATATTGAAAATTTTTCAAATTTTGAAAAAATTTTGAATTTTGAAAAAAACAAAGAGATTGGTGTTCTATTTTATGAAATAAATATCTAATGATAAGCTGGGATGGTTGGAGTTAGGACTTATATAAATTTATGTACAGTATAAAAGTAGATACATAATTAAAATTCACTACTTACTGGCTGTGATTGTATCTACTGATACTTTCATTTGAAATAAATTTAATAATCTTACTGATTTATTGTTTTTCAATAAATTCAATATAGTGGGTATCTTTATAAATATTTCACAGGTGGTTTAAATATACAAATTCGCTTTTAAACTACTTATAGTTAGGTATAATAATTTAGGTTATAAGTAATATTTACTATTTACAAATAGACTATACTATTTTCAAAATTATAATATTTAGGTATCTGTATCAGAGATAGCTAAACCCCCTGGCGCTTTGGGGAGTGCTACAAGTTACAGAGAATTAAATTATGGGTTTCATGAATTTAGGTATCTGTATACGAGTATGTATACTTAAATAACTAAGGTACTTATATAATAAAAAAATTGAAATTCAATAATACATCAAAAATACACATGAGTACATTTTGCAATACAAATACTGATTTCTACACTAAATTATAACTATAACCTAATTTTAAATATCGTATGTACAATTTTTAATGCCAGTTATTTAGGTAAATTATACAAGATTTTTTATTTATTAGAGATTTATAAAGCCTGTTTGTGCCTATTTTTAAGTACCTACTTCTACAATCGAGTATGTTAGTTAAGGCTTTCGATAGAATAGGATATCTACAAATTAAAAATTTATATTTAGAAACTGGTTCTGTTTTCAATAATTTTGGTAAATCAATAAAAGTTTACCTCACATAAATTAAACTATAAGCAAATTAGTATTGACCCTAAAATAAATTATTTGTGTCATGTCATGTCATGAGTCATAATATAATATATGTATTTACTTATTATTACATACATTAACATAGTGTAAAATTATAATAGGAGTTGTATTGTGGCATATTAAATGAGATCAATTATTATAAATTCATAATTTATAAGGATTTTGAAGAAAAAATATCAATTTTACACTTCTAAATATAGAAGCATTTCATTTTAATTTTAATAGATTTTAAATATTCATAAACAATCTTATACCTACCTACATAATTATGAGTAGGGTACCTTAAGTAAATTATTACTACCTGCCTCTGCCTATGGTATAATATATGTCGAAATTGACTCAAATTTTCAATTGCCTAAAATACCCTTAATTAAATGGCAAATTCTTATTTTAAGCTACAAAAATCAAATATGGCTAATATCATTACAGGACAGGTAGTAAGGTAGTTTTCACAAATTTTTTCGTGTAAAAATTACAATATCTATCAATCATAATATCAACATTTCTTATACCTACACTACAATATTTTGTCAAACTACTCTTGCCTACTTACAATTTAATTTTAATTTTAAATTTAACTTAATAATTTTAGTTCATGATAAAAATATCATTTAGTTAAACCTAAACCTAAGGTAAATATGTATATGCTTACTGGTATATGATAATATCTTGCAATCTATTAGCAAATTAATATTTAAGTACCTTTAATTTGAGTAAAAAACATACTATGGATAATTCTATCCGTAAAATCTAATTTTATAGCTAAAAACATGTGAATATTTATATTTAAACACTAAACAAACTATACAATATACAAGTATTACACTTATAGCTAGGTCTATCTTTAAAGTATTTCTTTACAATTTTTTCAAGTAATTTAATTGAGAATTCAAAGGCCTGTTGTTATTTAAAATGCCTTGTAAAATTAAAAATTAATAACAAAATCAATGTGCGACTTTTTTCCGAAGTTTTACAATAATTTAATTACCTATAGTTGATTAAATATCTAGTAGGGTATATATCTAGTACTTTATATATTAGTATTAGTAGTACTTGTTAATAAGTATTGTACACTTTTTATACAAAATTTATATAACAATATGGCATTATAGATAAAATTTAAATATGATTTTACAATTAAGAAATTTTAAGATTATATCTGTAAATCTACTACTATAGATACTGATAGATATTTTACATTGGAGAATGTGAGCCCTTGGACATCATTCGAACGGTATTTTTAAGGGCTTGCCGTTTATTACAAAACCAAATTCGGATAACTTCTCTTTCATAACCCAGGGAATGACCCAAAGTTGTAATTTCAGCTCCTAAAAAGTTTTTTAAAAAAGTTTTAAAATTTTGAAAAAAATCAAGTGATTTTTGTTTTATTTAAAGGCTATAAAATTCTTTTATTGAACCAAAATTTTCAAATTTTTTTAAATAGATTACAGTCTCGAATATTTTTGGAATTTTTTTTGTAAATGTTTGAAAAAAATAGTTTTTTTAAAAATAATACGAATCATATCAACAAAAAAGTGAACAATCGTGAATAAAAATTTGAGAAATCGATACAATATAGGTATAAGGACTATTTTTTTATTAGGGTACTAAGGTCTAGTAAAAATCGACTAATTTTGAACTAAAATTGATTTTTTTCTCAATTTTGGGAATTTTTGCTAAAAAGTTAAAAAATTTCAAAAAATTTGAGTTTTAGATAAAGAAAATCGACGATATGTAAAAGGAAATGAGACTTGTTAAAGAAGTTCCCAGAATTTATACGTACGAGTATATCGATCACAAATCAAGAAATTTTTAACTATTTGAAAAATGATATTTTTGAACTTTTATTGTGTTTTTTTTGGTAAAAAATTGGATTTTTTGATGTAATTGGTCCCTGAAAAAGTGGTCAAAATGTTTTACTTAATTATTTTAGAGCCAAAAATGAGCTTTATACGAATTTTTGAAAATTTAACTTTGATTGGATTTTTTATAAATTCTTACCACTAGGATGAGTATTTCTTTCAAAATGATTATTTAAAAGTTCTAAAGCTTGTGGTGTAAACGAAGTTCTTCTTTTCCTCTTTTTAGATGGTTCCATACCTTTAAAAAATGCATAAAAAGTCATTGAAATATCCATTAGTTAAAACAAAATCCATAAAAATTTACCATTACCAACAAAATCATTAAGATTCGAATGTCCATTTTTAAACCGATCTTCAGCCTCTTTCATCCATTGTTCCAGTACTGGTTTAATTTTTTGAGCACTTTTTGGAGTTATGTCCAATTTTTCAAACCTACAAAAGTGTACAAAAAAAAAAGCAAATTGAGAATTAGTCAGGTTAGTTTTGTAAGTCTTTTAGTAGTACTGTTATTGAAGCTATTTTATCTACATTTATATTTTGACAGTGCTCTGCTGGCTTACAGTAGTAGTACAAATTGCATACATTTTAAGTTTTTTCTTAAAATTTTGAGTAAAAATGTCTCAAATGATACACAAAAGAGATATTTAAGTAGAGAAAGTGATCTAGCTAACTACTATTGACTATTGTATTTGACATTCAAAGAAAAAAAGAGATAAAATAATTGACATACATGGATTGCTGAAGAGATTGAGAAGGTATGGAGGTTGTACGGTTTGCCAGCTGCAAATTTTGCCAGTTAGCCAGAGCACTGTACAAAATATAATATATACAGATAAGTCAATCATTTTTAAGAAATCAGTTGAAATATCTCATCTAGTCATCTTGAAGAGATCAAGAGATGAGTTTTCAACTGCAATAAACTTATAAAGTAAACTTGACATTTATGACATTTATGAATTCTAATTGAAAATTTGTGTAATTAATCATAATACGTACAGCTTTATAAAATAAGGATAAAAATTAAAATACGGTCCCTGAACAACTTGTGTCAAAGCCTAAGGGCTAATTATTTAAATATATTTCTCAAGAATTGTGAAAGTTGTGATTTAATACCCCGAGTGTCAATGCTCTATTGTGCATTATTTTAATCGATTAAAAAAAGTGGCAATTTTTAATTATAATTAGCCAAGAATTACCCTGGGATTCATAATATGAAATTTAGAGCTATAGTGCCCGTTATTTGTGTCTGACTTTAGAAACCAAATTTTGAAAAAGTCTTTTTTAGGTTTCGAACTTTTCAGCAGTAGTCCTATGTTATGTATGATTAAACTTCTAATACTGATTATCAAAATTTTGAAATTGTGGGCTTAGGTATATACTTTTTCTTCTCATTAAGATTAGGTTAGGTCGGTATATGAAAAGTGATTATTGATAGAAAATTTTTGATTTCTGCTGATTGATTTAATAGAGGTATAAAATCTACACAAAAGCAACACTGGGTTTATAACGATAAAGCTAATTTACAATATACACAAGATGAATAACTTGAAATCTAGGTTAGGTTAGGTCTATATTTTCAAAAAAATTTGGCAAAACTTGTCAGGAAAAATACTTTTCTGATACTTGAATGCTAATGATTTTGTACAATTTGCGTACAATCAAAATGTGATTAATGTATTATTGATGTGATCGTATAAAAATGCTTTGACATACGACAGAATGTCCTAAATTTACGGATATGTCATATGCCAATATGTGTACTGATACTGATATATGCTCGTACAAGTCAAAAGTACGAGATCCGTGTCAGAATCAAAATCATCAATTCATCATTGAACCATTACCATAAAGAACTTTGGGATCAGTTTCGAGTACTTACATTTTGTAATCTCTGGTATTTATACAAGTTTCTATTTCTATCCCAGTGACTTGGAAATTTTTTATATTTAGTCATATTTTATGGGCTTATTAAAAAAGTCTTACTTCAATGGATTTACAATTAGTTTATCTTATTAAAGTAAAAGTAAAAATAAAATACATACTTATGAGATCGCTTCCTTTTATGGACTACCTACTACCTACAGACCAGACTAGCCATAAGTTATTATATTCCAGTAGGACTGGCTCGCCTCAAGTCATTTTTGTCGATAAAAATGATATCGACGATCTATCTTGAATAAGATTTTAATTACACATTAATTAAAGATATGTTTAGCTTGAGTTAGCCAGTAATTATGTACGAATATTGTATTACTACTTAAATATCATAAACTATAATTATGAAATATAATAAATAAAGTGTTTTTAAAGAATCTTTAGAAAAATTTTTGAAATTTTTAAGGTGTGTAAAATATTAGTAGATAGATAGATATACCTATCTATCTGTATTTTGTATTACCTATTTTAAAGAATTTGAATTGAATGTAAAATTGTATGTGTGCTACCATATTTTGATCTTTTTCATAAATCGTATTTCAGATCCTTATTTGAGCGCGTATTTAAAACTTGATCGGGATCGGGATAAATATCATCAAAATTATAAAGAAGGTTATAGCATTTATTTCAAGCTTAATAGGGTTGTTTTAGGACTTAAAAATGCCTAGTTTTGAACATTAAGTTTTTGGAACCTATTTAGATACCTATGAGTGTATTATTAATTAATCATACTTACATTATAAAACCTAAAATTTGGAGGGTTATTATTCTTTTACGTAGTTATGTAATACTTTATCTTAATACTATTAATAGCTACTATTTACAATGCATCGGTAATAGTACCTTCTGATACTACTTAAACTTGAAATAGGTTTTTATTGTGATTGATTTGCTGACTCGATGACAATTAAGGTGTATTTGGAATAATAA
>JAQIXA010001762.1:0-22112 GCA_034699045.1 Nanhermannia cf. coronata Gr-Ori-00579
ACCATGAAACTAAAAAACGTTACTAAAAATTTGCTTATTTATTTATAATGTAACTAACTCTCTTTTATTTTTATTTAATCGTATGGTAGTACGTATGCCTACTATATGTACTAATGTGGTATAATCAGTAAACAGGCTATATTTAATTTAAATTATTTTTTTCTTTTATAATTAAAATTGTATTTAGTCATAAAAAGCAGTCTAATGAAATGAATGAATATTTTGCATATGATTTGAAGAGTAGGGTATCATACTTATTATTAATTGTAAGAATTTTGGATCACTTTCTTTATGATTTTGTTAAAAATTTTCCGAATATTTGGGAGGCTTTACTTTGGGGCAATTTTAATTTATCATGTTGTGAGTGACTTTTACTTGCCATCGGGTATACTCTGCCAGCCTCAGGAAAAGTATAAAATATCGGTGATAAAGATAGGGCCGAGCACTAATGCTCGGGGTCAGGTGATTGATGTGGACTTTTGACCGCCCGATGCAATCGCAGTCACAATTTGGGTGAAATACGATGGGCCATAACCCCACTATCAGTATCAGTAAGTATCTCTTCTCTTCTCTGCCTCTCTCTGTGCCTTTTCTATTTTATTTTATGCAGCAGATTTGTAGGCACTGGAAATAAGTGCTGAGTCCCATCTGATACCGAGAAAGATTTCAAGGAAAGTAATTCAACTCGGAACAATACATTCTTATGTCTTTTATTGGACTTGAACAACTTTTATTCTATACCTACTTAAACTCAAATCTAAACCTAAACCAGAACTTTTTTTGACAAATTTTGATCCTGAATGTCAGCACCTAACCATAAGACACATATGTGTATATAGAAGTAAGATCCTAATTACTGATAAGATCCCAAAATATTTCAAGACAAATATTAGAAAACAGACCAAATTTTGAATCTTGTATTATCGTTATTGAAAACAACAAATATGAAAAGGTCGGATATTTGTTAAATAAAGCAAACAAAATACCTAACTTTATACATAGTACATAATAGTATATAGATATGTAGGTTAGAGACCTACTGATAATATTTTTCCACTTGAACTTTTGGTTTATGCTTACAAAGTATTATGTAGGTATATAAGCTTTGAAGTAGAGATTTATTCATGTTAATCCGACAGAATGTGTCATATAAAACCCTGATTGTCCATCTCTACTTCCATTTTCATTGTATGTCGAGGATTTGTGGTGTCGAATGACATCCACCACCTAAACTAATGGATATAAATAAATAAAATAAAATAAAATAAAATAAAATAAGTAATCCCTTGAGAGCATAAGGGCTGATCTGGCTGATGAAAGGGCGAACCCTTTGTACTAGTACATTTAACTAATCGTAAAGTATGAGATGAGACCATTTACCCGTACGTACTTACATGACAGCTAGACACATTTCTTTCTTGAGAATGTAGACTCTCTTGAGTGCTCAGAAAGCCTACTTAACCTCAAAAAGTCTTCAGGACAACTGGGAATTTTGGAATTAAAAGCTCCTCACTTTTACCTACTTAAAATCAAACATCTTAAGTAATTTTTAAGTTAGGTGTATTCATTAAATTCATCACATAAAATAAAATCCTAATTTCGATCTCAAATTTACATTTATTTATTTTCTCATCAAATCTAAAATCTTTAATTCAGACCTGAATTAAATAAAGAAACAATACTTCAATTTGAATTACTTACCATGCGTAGGTAGATGAGATAATTAACCTACTCAAAAAAGTGCTCTGCTGATTTCTACAGATAATTAACTGTCGGAATAGTGATTTTGCCTGTAATAAAAGTATGCATAGCTAATCCTAAGTAAGTAGGTATGTTTCACAGTATGTTTGCAGATAAAAGTGTAATCCGATATTTAAGTAGTAGAAGAAGCATTATGCCGATAGATATTAGATATTAAGGTAATGCAAAATACAAAAAGCAAATTGGCCTTCTCATCCTAATAATAAGTAAGTACCTATTAGTAAAAGTATACCCTACATATGTAGGTAAGTACGTATAAACTCTTCTGGGTAATGAATTGTACAAATTGTATATTTCGAGAGTAGGACTGAAGAGAAATTGATCATATCAATTGATAGGCTTAGGAAACCTTACGAATGTAAGATACATAGGTATCTAATACATATATGCATAGGTAGGGTGCATTAATGTTATCAGCATATTGTGGATTTTAGATGCTATTTAGTTATTTAGTTTGAATATCCTGAGGGTTCTTCGTTCGTTCGGTTGGTTCGAAGTAAATTAAGGTTGACAGGAGCTGTGAAGGGAACTGTCAGGACCTACAAAGCCTCGTGTTTTTCCCTGTCCCCATCTCCATCCATTACTCTACTTGGAACACAATACCTGTCCAGCATTTGACACTTCATCAAAGGACAAAATACCGCCCAATACTATATACCTATCTTGTAATACGTATTACCAAATAAGTATAAATATATCTGACAGAATTGTCTATATTCTAGTAATGTACCTACCTACTCGATACATTTACAATCTACAGTACAGTAGTAAGTAGATTTTGAAAATAAAAGAGCAGCAAAGGTACATAAGTATGTATTTTCATGATAAGGAAAAATAGGAAAAATAGGAAAAAGGAAAAATAGGAAAAATATTTCTCTAGGAAAAATATGAAATCATATTTATTATTTGTCTTGATTTAATAGAGTCGTAAACCAGAGCAATAGATTTTCGGCATTTTCAAATACAAATATCAGTAGGGTACATGCTTATTTAGACTTTCAATTTACCTTTAGGTAAGGTATTTAACAAAATATTATTATTATTGTTTACAATGGTTCCAATTTGGGTGGTTTTTTATGCAGTACTTACCTATATCAAGAGAATAAATGGAATTATAAAATTAAAGGCGATGAAATCCATTTTGAAATAAGGCAATAAACATAGGTATTGTATGATTTTAGATGGAATTTGCCAGCCAGCCAGTAATTTCGATTTACAGTCTTTATTGCACTTATTACTCACTCGTATTAATATTTCTCAAATTCTCATTTGATTTGCACGAAGTGATTAAGACCGAGGTAAACAAGACTTTTCCTTCACTTTATGACTTGCAGTCCAGTACCTGTATAGTACTTAGCCTTATAGTTTACCAAGTATGTAGTTAGTAACTAGTTGTAGGGAACATAATAATAATATGTAGGTAGTTATAAAGGTAATAATATATGTAGATAAGGCATGCAAAGATAATAAATCTACGACTTTGCATTTTCATGCTAAATGTAAATAATATGTGAATCTAGGTATAGTACCTTAGTAGTTCCCTACAGATTACAAACTTTGGATAATAAATACATTTCTCTGGGCAGACCGACACGTAAGTAGCTTTCTACACTTTGGCCTGTGTCTACTACTCCTACTTACTATTACTACTTATTTGTAATTGTACTCTACATACTTTACTTAGGTATATACTTACTTATTGCAAGAGTACAAGGTACAAATGTATGCACATACCTACCTATAATTTTTCTTATATTTACATATTTAAATGCGATTAGAGTCTGAGTTATGGCAGATTTCTTCTCTTTCTGAAAGTTTATTAGCTCAAGCTCAGGCTTATGAAGAATTACCTACCTATATAGGTACCTACATGTATTATGTAGTAGTAATGTAGTTAGAATATTCAGATTTGTGAACATTAATACTTAATAATACGGTAATGGAATTGCATATCCGCTCCTTTATGTCTTTCTCCGATGCTCAAGGTAAGTACCCTACCTTTTATATAGGAAGATTAGGTAAGTACCTATACAGTATGTAATATGTATAGAATTTTAGGCTGACTTTAATGATTACTTCTGTGAATAGAGCAGTACAACACAACAGTATTTTAAAAATTGTTCGTTGAAAGTATAAAATCATAAACATAATTTAGGGTTCTGCTGGAAGCTTTAATGATGCTAATAATTAGCAAATAAATTGTGGATTTAAGTGTTTTTAGCTTTGAAATTTCAATGAAGGTTTAATGTGCTTACTTTTTGATAATGGTAGTACTTATGAGATGGTGAGA
The DNA here is from genome assembly GCA_034699045.1 of Nanhermannia cf. coronata Gr-Ori-00579. Classification (NCBI taxonomy): domain Eukaryota; kingdom Metazoa; phylum Arthropoda; class Arachnida; order Sarcoptiformes; family Nanhermanniidae; genus Nanhermannia; species Nanhermannia cf. coronata Gr-Ori-00579. The sequence continues at coordinate 4,052 of JAQIXA010001762.1, forward strand.
TGGTCATAATATTGAGGCTAATGACAGGGTGTAGAATTTTATGATCACCTCTATTTCTGTTTTATTTCCTATCTATCATATACCTAATACTACCTAGGTATATTGTATAAGTGTATGTATATGATCCCGATTCCTATGCTCCAAGTTATGGACCATTATACCATTTTCTCTGATGATATCATAAATAATTATTTAAGGTGATTTCTCCAATGGCCGTTAACTTTTTAGATAGATAGATACAACTTAATAGCACCTTAATAGTTGTAGTTTAGTTGTACATAGGTACCTACTTTATTTTATGATCGTGGATAAATATTTCAAGTATCAAATTGCTCAAGCAACTATACCTATGTCTCACATTTTGATTTTAAAATACTTGTATTTACTAGTATGTAATCTTAAGGACTAGGAATAGTAAAGTAAAATGTTTTAAATCAATTTCTGGCCTGACTTTTCAAACATAATATAAATAGGTAAGTAGTAGGTATATCTACTAGTCAATAGTAATGCAAAATGTAGCTTCAAGGCAGCCAGTCAAAATAAATAAATAAATGTTTTACAACAATCGGCGACGATTTACAATCTAGCAGGTCGGCATTTTGTCCAATTCATAATAATCTAATCCCTTGGACATCAAATTGGAGGAGAAGCCGACTCTATTTTGACTCGTCAGAATTTATGACACGACACATCTATCCAAATCCAAATGCAAATGGTAGAAAGCTTCTTTTTTTTGAAATATCATGGATATAAATATTTGAGTTTTATGAGGCTCTGATTTTTGGTAAAATTTATGGTCTATTCGAATCTTATCGTCACTCTGTCTATGTCAGACACACACAAATATCCCTACAATAAGCCCCATTTCACTTTAACAACCTTTAATAATCCCCCCATCTATTCTATACCTATTTTATCCTTCATCAAAACCAAAATACATACTTACTTATGTACAACCATTTTTATATTTTATACCATATGGATGCATTCTAAACATTTATTTAGAAAAACAATCTAGCCTTCTACACTTGAATTCAAATGGGAAAACCGACAGTGTAAGTCAGTACCATATTACATAATACTATAAATACACATGTACATGTTAAATCCATGTTGATTCAAAAGTTAAACTACGACAATAGATTTATTCTACGGAGCGATAAAATAGCCCATAAAATTTGCTCAATTCCTGGAGATTTACATCGATTCGATTCGATTGAAGTTCAGAAATGAAATAAAATCTTTGATTTATTGGGAAATTATAGAATTTCATTGCTCAGCAAATTTCATATTATTACATATATATAAAAAAATGAAATAAATGATTAAGGAAATGGAAATTTATTACGCAAAATAAATGTACGAAACTTTATACATAACAGTTTGAGGCTTGTAATGTGCATATTAACTTTGAACTGGCTGTAATTTATTATATCCATTTGAAATATACATGCGAACATTGTACCCTATAACATGCAATACGATGTAAGTACGTACAACTAATATGTAATAATAATTTATCATTTTACTAATATAATAATTAAAATGTCAGATATTATTTATTCCCTTTATACGGTTCAAAAATGCAACAAAAAGATCCGGTTCAAGTTGAAACAAAAAGCAGCTGGAGAAAAATCTGTAAATCGATTTCATTTTTGCATTACTTCCTAACGAAAGTAGGTAGGTACCATATCTTATACTAATAAAAATTTATTTATTTCATTTCTGAGCCAAAATTTACCAAAATCTATTCAAATTATAGACAAAAATATGCAATTCAACTCATTTTTATCTCAAAATATGTAGGTACCTACCTAAGTTTTCTAAAAATTTAACAACTGCTTAAGTAATGTATTTCTTCGACTATGCTAATCCTAAGTCCTCCAACTAACTATTTAATAAGCTGATTTTTTGAAAAATTTTCTAAATTTTTCTTTTTTGAATATATTAGATTTTAGTATTAAATACTACCATACCATGTTAGGTACTTACATATAATAGTATCTACTTAATTACAATCATATAGGGTACTTATATAATGCTAAGGTAGGTACTTTATGGTTTACCTATTAAAAATAATTTATACAGAAAATAATAAACGTAAAATTTTCGGTTCTAAATCGAGAACTACAGAAAGCTTAATTAATGGCCGAGTCGTTTATCATTTCTCACGGGTTCTGAGCCTTGATTTGGTTAATTTATCGTCGAATAGTGTAATTAATATGGAGGTAAATGAGTTGTAATATTTCCCCCTTGACCTATTCTGTGTCCAGGAGAGTAATTCAAATCCAACTTATACATTACTACTACTATAGTACCTAGTACTATGAGAGTAGTAGTATATACCTATATGTATTGTAGGTACAAGTACAATAGTGATACTGGTAAGTCTTTTTTGGATGGCATTTATTACAAATTAAGCAAGAAAAGAGAGAAATTATTGGTGCTTTAGGTTCGCATTAAGTAAGTATACTTTATGGCATATAATATGGTTATTTTGGCAATAAACTAATCTCGGCATTCTTTCTTTCTTTCTTTCTTCTACATACTTCTCCTTATTATTATTATTATTATTATCCTTTATAGGTACTTGTTATTATTTCTTTCTTTCTTTCAATGTTGGCCAGCCCTGATAAGCTCAAAGTACTCTTAATATTTATAGCAGTTCGTACGATAGTAGGTATAAAAGTACCTATGTATTAGTAATAGAAAAAATTGCGTTTACACGAGGGGATTGAATTATACCTAAACTAAAGGATAAGCTAAACTAAACTACTGATAAGTAGTATAAAAGTAAAGTATGTATATAATGGGGAAAAAATGGAAAAAAGTGAAGAATAAATAAAGTATTGTTGTCTCCATCATGTCTTATGTCTTATATTATACGACTAAAATACCTAAAATAAAAGTCCATCTAGATATGTGATTTCCACAATCAACTACTTGGCTCTGCTAATCTAGATTTTGGCCCATCAAATCCTCATTCATATAATTTTATTGAAAATTATAAATCTTGTATTAAATACAAGTATAGTATAGGTGTGTCATATCATTAACGTGATTTGCAAATCCATTAAAAAATTCTATACCTAATTTCGAAATATTTTATTTTGTGAATTTTGGTATTACCTATACATACAAATTCTATAAATTTTTACAAAAAAAGAAATGATATTTAAAAATGTTACGATGTTTGAAAGAATATGAACCAATGTATCTAAATCCACTGTTGTGTTGTGCATATTTTTTCGGGTATTTAATGCTCAAAAAGGGTCATGGGTAAGTATAAAATGGTATAAAGTTTGTAATATAATAATAATGTGATAATTCCCTCTATGCGTGTCTTAAAAGTCGGCTTAATACTTAAGGGGGTATTCGAAGGGGGGCTTATAAATACATATAAATAAGTACCTACTACAATACCGATATATAGATAGTCTAGTAAGTACTCATATAATGTGTGTATGTATATACCTACTATCCCCCCAGTTCCATTAGGGGGACATTATTAGGGCTCGTGTAAGTACTCGCCGACGGCCAATTCCGACCATGAGTTACGGTTATTTACATACATAAACAGAGCCATTCTTATAGCAATCAAAGCCAAATTCACACTGCCAATAAAATCCCCCAATTACCGTTAAACAACCATTATTTTTCTCTACAAAACAAGCTAAATACTTTTATTTTAAGGTTCTTTCTCATATTTTATGTGATCTGATCTTTGGACTTGAATCTCATACTCAATTGTCAGAACATACATACATAATATCTAGTAGAGTAGTAACTTACTATTAGAATTTTTAAAAAAAGTTGATATTTTCTAGGATTATTGTATAAGAAGTATATGTATTAGAGAAAGTATACACTTGAAAAATTTATCAATGATTACTCAGGCCTTATAAAATAAAGCTTAATGCAATCAAAGATTACCATTTAAAGGTTTAAAAAATATAAAACCTTCTAATGTTAACTTTTAAAGAATTTAGTGCTCAATTATAATATGTACTCGTATATAAATATATATAATGCTTAAACATTTACCACTTTTTCGATTACCTTTTGCTAGCTCTTAATTCTAATAAAAGTGATTTAGAATTCTAAAGTGATTTTTAAAGAAATAATTTTTTCAAGTCGCTTTTTATATTTTAAATTAAGTACTTGTATATTGTAAAAACCTAGCAAATAGAGTTCAGACAAAATATTTGAGATACATATCAAAAGAAAATAAATTCGTAATTTAAATTAAGAATTATAAACGACATTATTATTCATCAGAGTCTTGTTACTTAAATACCTCCGAGTAGCTCAGGAAGGATCAGTCGGCTTCATCATTCTTGATCTTGATACATTTCCCGAAGGTTTAAGTATGTACTGATACTGTACCTATATATGTACTTATAGTTAATTTAGAGCATAAAATTCAAGTGACAATTTTACATTTTAAGAGCTGGGGAGATTACAAATAAATTTCCGATAGACGATCAGGGTGAGTTGGTAAAAAAATGATGGAAAAATCTCAACCGGATATGACATTGCATAAGCACCAGGGCTAATTAGGCAAGACCAAAGCCGCCGATTTAATCACAACTTCAAATATCTTTTCCTTAGTACGGATAATATGTATAATATACGAGTATATATCGGAGAGCATCATTTTATTTTAAAAACTTGTACCATACATTTCATAATGTAGGTGCTTAAACCTAGTTTATACAAGATAGGTACCTTACCTAGAACTCGTATCTACGAGTATATGTAAGGTGAGAAAATACTGTCTTTTGTATTTAATTTTTGAGATTTAATTTCCTAAGAATCATTCTACTAACTCTAGTGTACATTGATATTTTGTGTTTGCATTCATTTCGAGCCTCGTGTTCATTCCAGTATCACTTTACCCATTTCAAAGTCTTTTTATTTTAAAACTAGTTCTAAAACCAAGGGCTACGCACTTCTTTCGGCATGACAGTATAAGAGACATGCTAATCGTAATTTTTGTAAAATAAAAAGATACTAATATTTAATTAATAAAAGTCTGTTCAAACAAAGTCTCTCTAAAAATTTGACTAGTAACATTTTCACAAATCATAGAAAAGCCAACAAAGATCACAAATATTAAAAAAATTTATTTCATTAACAATTTTTTATATACCATATGTACATTATAGGGTACTCTTTGATTCTACCGTAGATACTTTTAAAAATCTCTCATCTTCAGTTGACACTGGTCAATTTTTATAAAATTTTTGAATAACCTTGACCCAAATGCTTTTTCCAATTTCATTTTAGTTTATTTAGGAATCTTCCTGAGCTACAGACAAATCATACAGCTAGCTCGTTATACTATGGATCTTGATTTAAGTTTTAACAAATTCAATTTGCTTCCACCAAGCAAGCATCGTCTATTCAATTCGGATTTATAGTTGACAAGTGACATTACACAATTTGTTAGAAAAAAGGATGGCAGTGGGCTTGAACACCATTATAATATAGTGTAAGTACTATTATACTACAAAGAGTTATATAAGCTAGCTATGGGATAATAATAGTAATGGCAATCGTGATTTTGATTTTGAATCGGCTCGACTGGCATAGAGAAAGAGAAAAGCAAAGCTAATGATGATGAATACATTTTATTTGAGAAATGGAAATAATTTCAAATTTGAATGGGTTCTTTTGGAGATGATGATAATTGTTCAGATGTGATAAGACAGGGTGTGAGCACTCACTGATACAAACTTTAAAACTTGAAAATAAGAGAGAGACGGGCAGGCAAAGGGTGTTTGCATTTTTTTTTTTTTTTTTTTTTGGTTTTTGATTTCTCGGCATTGTGAGGATCCAAAAAGTCAATTCTTCTCAGCGGGTTTTCAAACTCTTTTGTGGACTAATGGATCTCGAATGACTGTCAGCAAAAGACCACACAAACACTCACAATTATCATAGCAGTCATTGCCACACTCTCACTTGGATAAATATCGAATTAATATACAGATTACAAAATAAGTTCTTGATAGATATGGATGATCTGATACTGATATATGTAACTAAGAAAGCACAAAAGCCAAAATTTTCATATTTCTTTTCGTTCTATACTGTAATTCTATCACAAATGCTTTATAACATTGGTATTTAAAATTTCTATCTGAAATTTTCGTTTTATTTTTAAATCTAGCATTTGCTATCATTACTAATATATCTGTAGTAATTAATTAAAAATAATTTTGGACATTTTATGTTTGACATATCTTACAAGTTTACAAGTAATTACTTTAGGTAGTATATTATATAGTATGAATGAAATTATTCATTTGTTTTTGTTTCATCTTTGTGATCGGCTTTTCTTTCAAAAGATAATCCTTCCTCTATTATATTAGGGTACTACAATACAGCATCATTCTTTTCTCAATTTTTTTTTTTGAAAAATTTGCTTCAGGCAATTTTTCTTAAAATAAATGTTCACGTATTAGGTACCTTACCCAGTACAGTACCCTACCTACATATACTATGACTATAAGTAGTAATTTATTAGTATTAGCCATGATAAAAAGAGAACTAAAGTACCTAGTTGATATTTTTTTTACTACTGATGTTGAGATATTTTAAGTAAAACTTTCTTATCGTTAGTTTTAAAAACTCCTATGATAGTAGTAGATATGATGATATAATAGGGTAGGGTACTTGCTTGTTAGGAATTTGAAGGTATGAAATAAAGTAGCTCGTTTACAAAAGCTTTATGCCTGCCGATTATTTTGAATTTAAAATCGTGGTTTACTTGACAGGTGGGTTCATACCGATTAATTATTTTCCATGATTCAAGTCCTAATTGGTCAAATTAAGAGAGAATAATGAAGGTTTCTGTCTGGAGCCAATAATTGAAAAATACTTTTTATATTTTTCAAGAAATGTTAAATAGGATGGTAGAGAACCTAATTAATGCTTAAGGGCATCAAGTACTAGTAATATTTGCTTATTGACAGATCTAATATGATCTTTCAAGTTACAATTTGTTGTTCTAATTCTACAAAACAGTGCCTAATTTATGATCTGAAACAAATCCTCCAATTTCCACATTTCAGTTTTTTTACATTCATAGTTTACGACCTTTAAAATTACCCGAGTACAGATACCAATTTCCTTGCCCCATAAATTTTGGCTCCGGGAAACCAATGGTATAAATTCACTTAAAAGTTAAAAAAAATTGTATTTACCATTAGAGTAGTACAATGCTCATCTATTCTATAATCTATATCTGCTATAATCTATGAAAGGTATCTGTCTATGTTGTATCTTTTAGTAAAATACTGAAATAATAAGAAGTTGCCTTTATTTTCGAGTTTGTTATGGCAGAAGTAATTTCCCTTTTCAGATTTCAAAGTGGTCGGCTCTTTACTGAAGTATATCTAATACTAGAACTTATGTACCTACATAATATGTATGGTATGTATGTACATGTTTTAAGTAGGCTTTTTGAGAGAAAGTTATGAGCTTTGAATCGGTTACTTTCAACTACATACTCATTCTCAGATATTTTACCAGATTATTTTGAACAAAGTCGGCGAGACATAATTACCAGTGTAATTTGACCTCAAACATTAGGAGGACAATAACTGTCTTACCATTAGAGTATACTAAATAACTAATAGCACTCAACCCTAGCTAAAATACATGGAAAAGGATTCTCCTCTGGAATTTTGTTAAAAATATGGAAAAATAAAATCTGTAGGTTTTTATGAAAAGTTGAACTACAAGATTATTTATGATTGAGCTTAAAGGGAGAATAAAATGAGGATTTTATGATTCATATACAGATGCTTGTAATTTAGAATTTAGAGTCAGCAGAGAGATATTGTACTATCTATTAGTAGTATGTAGTATTAAAAGTAATATACCTAGAATATGGAATATTATATTTGATAGTAGCAAAAGTAATAATAAGTATGAGAGAGGTGTGAGAGATGTTTTATGGACAGTAGAAATTATCTCCTACTGAGAATTTTGGCATAAATCAGAGGAGAAACCCCATTGCACAATAATCCCTTTATATAAAGTACCCTACCCTGTATAATACTATGTTAGTAGGATCTCTACCTACTAATATTATCTACTACATATCTACTGTATGTGTATCTATGTGTAACTCTGATAGGTTACCCATCTAGTAAGTATGACTAGATGGAATAAAATGTGATATATGAACAGCGATAAATAATTCATTTTTGAATTTAATGAGCTCCTGCAAAACTTATTTATTTATGACCCCTTGGGGGTTGCCTATCCAAGTCCAGCTATACTGTAGTACCCCTGATCCATATACCTTATGTATGTACATCACATACTGAAAAATATATATGGATATGGAATATGGAATAATGGATAGATAAAAAATAATTTTTAAATTAAAATTCAATCCTCATATACATATTAAATCGTTCGGTGACTTTGCCCTTGTCATTTGGCTCAAATGAAAAATTCCTTTGATCTCCCTAGAGCTATTAAAAATCAATTTTTAGATCTTAATCTGTCCACTATTTACAAAATAATCGTATTGTTAGGATTCAAAACATTCAATACCTATTTTGAATATTTAAAAAATATATTACTTATTACGAGTAAAATATTTTCTAAGCATAAGTTGCGTGAAAAGTGAATTTTTGGTCAAAATTTTGAGAATTGCGAATAAGATTTGTCGCTTATCAGTTAGTAGTTGATATTAAAAGTCTAAATGAAGTTTTCTATGTAAATGATCAATGATCATAGTTGAAAGATTTACCAATATATTTAGTTACATTTTATTTATTGATATTAGGTAGATCCATGAATATGTAGGTATATAGCCTTGTTGAATTATAATTTAGGATGAAAAATCTATAATGTACATACTATGTATTTCCTTTAGCACTACTTCTGATACTACTAGTACCTGCTATGTATGTATTAGTATTTTTATGAAAGTGTTGAATTCTAAATGGCCACGATGAGTTTATAAATAAAGTCTCAAAAGCGATAGTTTTATGACCTCACTTCCATTTCAACAGTATATATTGACTCTCAATTATACTCAATGTGACAGAAGTCGACAGCATATGTATGTATGTATATGTATGTATGTATATGTATACATATATGTATATGGCAAGGAAGAAATCTTGGTCTTGAGACTGTAATTGTATAAATAAAGTGTGTTTTCCACTGTAATTTATGTCTTTTGGTGAGTAAAAGGTGACCCAAATGAGATGTTAAGAGATCATCAATTCTGTTTTTCATTTCCTCGAGAAACTAATAGCTTCAAATATACATAAATCCTCATATAATTCACTCACATTAAGATTCCTGCTAATCTAAAACTCGGGTTTTTTTCAACTTCTAACTACTGATACTTAATAGATATATATTATATACTACTCGTATACTACAATAATAGATAGGGTAAGTACTATATATAGCTATGCAACGGGTAACGTACTTAGGTAGGGTACTAGTATTACGGCATATATAAGTACTCTAGTTAGATTTTAGAATACGTGGCATCAAATAAAAGTCTCAATTTCCTGCTACCGTCATTTCTGCTTACAATCACAAAAACTAATGGAAGTGTGAACACACTTGTTCCTCGTAAATTTTTTTTTTTCCACATTTTGATAAATACCTACTACTAATATTATTAGATTATCTACCACCTATTTTCCCTTTCCCCCCATCAATGGATATTACTGTCTTGTGGAAACCATCACATTGCATGGTCGGATTTTATTTTCCATATCTTTAATGAAAGCCAATGTTTCCCTCATGAAATCTGACAACTTTTCCCCAAGGGTCCAGCCTGCCTGGCCTGAACCGCAATTGAGATTTCCTTCAAAAAGCCTACTGCCTTTCCCCAAATGTCGAATTAATCTTCATTTCAGATTTAAAAGCCATTTGCAAAAGCAGATCTTAACCCTTTTTGATGCTCCTAACATCTTATGATTAATGATCACCCTCTATACACTAACAAACTACTTACTATACTAGGTACTGAAATTTCTTATAGTCCTTATCTTAACCTAAGTGATAGTACTGGTACTGGTAGGTAGTAGTTACAGTTGCTAGTTGTATTATAATAGTGTTTGATTATATCGAAGAAAGTCTTCAAACAAATGTTGATAAATGACCATAGACAAAGTGCTAAATCAATTATCATTTTATTTCTCGGCATGTTCCGATGATGATGAATTTGTTTTTTGGCCTTAATAGACCTTCCTTATATACTATACACATACATAGATAGATCCTGCTGCTGGTATTTACTAGAGTAATGTGGTAGTAAATGATACAAAAAGATTTTTTTTATTCAAAATCAAAGGGTCAATAGTTTATACATACCTATCTGAAAGTGGGTACTTTTTTTATCATTTCCTGGCCAGGATCTGTGCAAATTCGAGTCGAGGTCATAAATCATGGGTAATTGGCAGGCGAGTGACATCGAGTGATAAATTAGAGGCGGCTCGAGTGTTCAGCTTGACACCCAACCCAGCTGAACATTAACTCTGAAAAACAAACCAGAACTGGATAAATACCTACTTATATCCTTAATGAGATTCACAATTTGGAAATTTAGAGTACCCTACCCTACCTAACTAATCCTAATGTATACTGCATAATAATATTTACTACCTATAGTAGATTGAATTAATAAGTTTAAATTCGATTACTGAGTACTGGTATATTTACTGAAGAATAAGTTATGTTGATCTTTTAATCTACAAGTTGATTCAGTATAATTTAGAGCAGAAAATGAAATAAATTGCTGGCAATATGTCAGGCCAAAGTGTGTAATGAGAGGTTGTCCAAAATTAGGTTTCCCCACTACTTACTAACTTACTAACTTAACTACAAACTAGAATTTTTTTTTTAAAAAAAAGGTCTATTTCTGCTAGTTCTGGTTCTGGTGTTTTGGCTGTCTCAGTCGATTTGCACTGTGGAAAGATAAGAGTGTGGTTGTCAGGCTGATAAAGAATGTTGGGCATAAATATCATTGTGAGCAAAATGGTGATTTTTCAATCTCGGCTCGCTCGGTAGATTTATGCCTTGAGTCGGGACAAGTACAATATTATTTGGCATGGTTGAAGAGCAGCCGGGCTGCCTGAGTGATTTGTCTTATTACTTGAAATGAACTGGCTGTTGCCCTTAAATCTTTTCTTGAGTCCTCTTTAAAAATAAAAGGGAAAGGAGGACAAATGGAAAACACTTTTATCACATAATTACTCAATTTATCATCTCATATCGAAGTTAATTTACATAATCTTAAATTAACTAAATTTACTTTTCAAAGGTCCAGAATCCTTTTTTAATTTCCAATTTTTTGGAATACTTAAGTAAATTTTATACGGATAAGAAGGAAAAGAGTATCTGCTTATATAAGTAAGGTATATTATGTATCTACTGGTAATATTATTTATTATAAATGGTTTCCACTCGAGTTCCTTTCCTTGTAAGTTGTAGAAAAGGATAGGAGAGCAAGACAAATCGGAGTAGTTCCTTTTGCTGGCAGTGGTAGAAAAATGTCTTTTTTTTTGAGAACAAGATTGCAGCTGCTCTATTACACTCTGCATGTGAATCTAAGTACTGAGGACCTATAACCTTGTATGTGTACATCATCTGGATTATATTCCTCAAGACGTATAAAGTGCTATGTATGTTGTAAGGGTATGTATAATAGTTAGTTCTAGTACTCGTAGTAGTAGTAGTATTAATAGATAGAAGTACTTACTTGATGATAGTTGTGTCGAAAAAGTCTGCGACCACCTCCATCCACCACCATAACCGAAATTCGGAGATTCAGTCACTCAACTCAGATTTGAGATTTGAGTTTTGTTCCCGGGCTCTTTCAGTCGCAGTCAAGCATTCAGTGGAAAATCACATATCAACTACATTTCAACTTTGGTTTTACAAACTATCTACATTATCTATTAGTTTACTTATACAATTTTAGAAATAGTTATACCTACTTATACACTATATGAGCATGTATATCATTTTTATTAAATATGTTATCATGCAAGTATAATATTTGTATAAATTATAAAAGTTCAGTTCAAGTTTAAATACTATGTAAACCTCCTATACCTATTGTAGTGTATTATCTAATACTTTATACATTAAGTAGGGTACTTTGAGTTATAAATGAAGATACATTGTAGGTTAGGTATACAAAAAATTATGACTAAATAAAAGTTTTTCAAGATGTTGACTTCAAGCCAATATTTGCGTCCAGAGTATATGACACCTCTTCCAACTACTGTGAGTAATTAATTTAGGATAGTTTAGGATTATTTAAGATTTGCTACTTTATTTGATTTGTTACTTTATCCTAAATGAATTTTATTTTATTTGTGTATTTTAGTTGGACTCGAAAAAAAGCCCTCTAGCTTTACTAGCTCAAACATGTTCAAAAATCGGTTCAGAGCCTTCAACTCCGAATACAAATCAGAGCAAATCAACAACAACAAAACAACAAAGAGAATCCTCAATAACCACACCACTAATTGTACATGATATCAAAAAAGCCAAATCTAAACAACCTATCATTAGTCCTTGTACTATAAGTCGGGAGCAGCGAAGATCTAAATCTCCAATAGAAGATTCTAAACATTCAGCAGCAAGTTTGACAACTAAAATTTTAAATCCTACAACTAATTCAAACTCAATTGATGAAGAACATCCAAGTGAATTTGGAGGAGAAAGCAAAAGTTCAGAAGGAAAAACGACGGATAGTCCTTTGTCCGGGTCAGGATCAAATAAAGAAAGTTCCCCTTCAAATACGGGTAGAGAAAAAAATAAATCGCGGACGTCAACTCCTGTCACGGCTTCGTCTGTTGACATAATCCTGTCCAGATCCCCGCATTCAGAACCTTCGAAAAATTCAAACTACTCAATAGATAATAAAATTAAGGACAATTCACAATCAGTCAAACTCACTCTTAATGATCCCATAGTCTCCGACCCTTCAAGAGTTTCAGCTACAAGTTTCACAAGTTAGTTAATTTTAAAATTATCTCTATATGATATAAGTAAGTAGTAAGTGTATTTATTGGTAATTTTCATTTTCAGACATGTACTCGACACCATCATCCCATGGAACCGAAATTCCAGCCTATCTTCACAGCTATGCACGCTTGAAAGCCGCTTCAGCAAATGCCCAACTTTTAAACCAGCCTGATTCAGCATATCAAACTTTCCCTCGAAAGTGTCCAGATCCATATTGCACAGGACAAACTTGTCAACTTGGGGTTAATGGTCATACAAATAGTCTAGAGGGCAAATGTTGTGGGCAACAAAGTGGACAATCTCACCTCAGTGCTTTTCATAATAATATGAGTAATTTTCTCTTAATTCCACCAAGTTTTCCTTCATTTCATCATCATAACATGAATGAAAACCTATTTGGATATCCACCACCACCACCACCGCCACCATTACTTTCAAGCTCACAGGCTCTTCACAACCTGAATATAAATCTGAGCTTGCAAGCTCAGAGGGCATACTCTTCAAGATATCACCCATACTCATATGGCAAATCCTTATTGGGATCCTCCTATCCTCATTTACCTTTACCTTTATCATTGCAAAGTTACTATCCTTACTCGATTTTCGGGCAAAGACTACCTTCAAATCATCCATAAACATAATATTATAGAGAATGAATAAATGCAAGCAAGTCATATTACCATACATTATACTTATGAGAATCTATCTATCGTTTTTCTAAAATTGAAAAATTATTACTTAAAATATGATTTTTATATTTTCTACTTGAATAATAAACAGAAAATAATCGATATTTTTATGAATACAGTATATCAGTATACCTACATACCTATTTATGTTTTTTTTTTACCTATTTATTATCTATCAATATCAGTAATAGAAATAGGGTAGTGTACTTTTTTTTTATTAAAGTATCTTAACTATCTCTAAATTTAGAATCATATTTTCGCATATCTGTATGAGTATCTTACCTATACGAGTACATTAGCTTTAAATTGCTTTTATTCATAATATTTAAAAAGTATACAAATACATACTCATATTGATTACTTATACCGAGTTATACCTTCCTATTTATTGGCTCTAGGAAAAAATCCCAACAACCAAAATCCCAACAGACGAAAATCCCAACTCCATAAAATTGTCATACAATTGAAGAATATGTTGTTCATCATAAATTGGTGGACCATAATCATTATCCTTGATACGGATAATGATATCATCTTCTTCAATATCTTCAATTGTATGACAATTTTATGGAGATGGGATTTTGGAGGTGGGATTTTGATTTAGGTGAGATTTTAGAGTTGGGATTTTGGTTGTTAGGATTTTTTCCGCGACCCCTATTTATTATCAAAGCACCCCATGATAATAGTTAGGTACCTACAAGTTAGAAATAATGTCTGTATGAGTTTTTGTTGTAAAGTATGTATAAAATAAATGAGATCTGGTTGTGATTGGTATAAGAATGGATATGACTTGAAAGGGGATTTGATTTGATTTGATTGCCATGAATTTTTTCCTATTTCAGATATGGTGTAGGTAGGAAAGGATAATAAATATTCTAAATATACTTACACTATTTTAAAGTATATAATAACACCATAATACTCCATAGGATATGCAGGCTTGTAGTTTATAGAGTCAAGATTTGTGAGATGTGATTTTGATGTTGACGATAATGAGGATTGCTTGGTTAAAAATAAAAGTCTATATTATTTTTAAGGGAGAGGAGAAATCAGATGTCAGATATCGCTTTCACTTGACTTTATAAATATCGTACCTATATATATAGTAAGTAGCTAAATAAGTGCGTATATATATATATATATATATATGGTATGTAGATACGTAGATACATATTTATGTATAATGTCTAGTTAATATAGTCTAATAGTTTGGATACCTTATCCTTTACCTATCTTCCAATATAAGACAGTACGAGTATTATGTATTATATAAATAAAAATAAAAGTGAGGATAAAATCCAATTTAAAATTTGCAAGCTCTGATGACAGATTGTCATTTGGAAAAATTGAGATCGAAACACTTATTATACCAGCAGTAGGTAAAGATACGTTGTATGTAATGTTCATACCTACATATCTACATATAGGATAGACACACTAGTACCTACTCTTTTATTTCGATATTATTCTCACAGGCTCAGTAAAATATCCCAATTTTTAAAACTACTAATATAAAATTATCTATTCATATATTAAGGATTATATTTATGATATCCAAAGATAGAAAAACTAGAATTTTAGCCTAATATCTTATAGATATTCTGATAGGTTTCATTCTTCAAAATGAGATGCTCATAGGTTGACTTATTAAAAAATTTCCATGGATCATTATATGAGTACCATACACTTTGATTATTGACACTCGTTATTTTTTGAAATATTTCGTCTCTCCTTTAAAAGACATGGTCATGGTCATGATTATGATTTTGTACCCTATTTAATTTTTCTAATTCTATTTTGAAATTATAGAATTATATTGATTCAGGAATTGATTTTGGCTTGAATATATATATCTGTAAGTACCCTACTTATGACCATTATATTATATTATTGGTAGTAAAAAATACAGTTAAAATACAGTTAAGAATTAAATTTTTCAAATTTTGGTTTACCTAACTAGATAAAAATTCATTTTTACTCCAATTATTTATGTATTAAATGTCTACGTCTACAACCTACTTGTCATTCAAGTTCTCTTTTATATATTTACTGGCATGCAAAGGTAAATAAAATTTGTCAAGATTTCGTGAGTTAAAAACATTGTACTCGCTCAAACTTGTCAAATTCTCGTTTGGAAAAGCATACCCCTCATTGGTCCATTTTGCATTTTGACAGAGATTAAGATTTTAATCGCATTTTTTTCAAAATTAAAATCATTTTGAAAAGTAAAGCATTTTTGACTGACTGACATTAAAATATGTTGTTTTTCAGACACAATTGAGTATGTACACCTATGTATGTTACCTACATAATATGGAAGGTATACCAATATATAAGTAGACTATATTGTATCGGTTAAGTAGTAATTGTAATTTATTAGTATAATTGTAATTGAAAATCTATCTAAAGATAAATAAAATTGTACAAGATTTTGATATGAATTTTTATCATTCAATCTCTGAGTTCAGATTGTGCATTAAACTATGTATGTAGTATGTATATGTACAAGTAGGTATGTATACTATAGTATAGTAGAGTATATTAGTAAGAAAATAAGTAAGTATGTATGTATGTGCGATATCTTAAGTCAAAAATGTCAAACCTGTATAGATTTTTTATACGGATAGAAATATTAATAAAGTTTATTTACTTTACTTCTTATCCGGTTTGATTGATTGACATTTCAGGGGGAAAAAATCTCAAGAGGTTACCTTCAGAATTCAGAGCTGAAACCTGTGACAGATCGAGAGATTTTCTGTCAATTATCGAGAATTTCCAGACTTTGAATATGACATTGTAGACCTCCATGCATGTCAAACCAGATAGACAGATCACTGTCTAGTTATCCAATGATGACTCCACAATTTTTCTTTTAAGATAGAATTCTACATTTTATCGTAGTATAATGTACATAAATAATGTACTAGTAGGTACTATTGTACCCTATCTATCATGCCTATCAAAGTATGTATATCTTCTCTATTTACTAGATTTCATGCACAACAACACAACAACTGATTTAGTTTTGTAGTAGTGCATACAGTACAAGCACCTATTTGTAAACTGCCTACTATCCACATGTAATCGACTATAGTATGTAAATATAAAGTATTTATGTACTGTGGTTCTTTACATAAAAAATAAATTACCAAATATGCAAAAAATTCATATTGGTAATACTATTTAAAATTAATATTTAAAAGCAATTTGACACCACCGCTCGAAAATAATATAGGTACGGATACGAATTACGAATATGTAATACAGTATAGATACCAGTATTCTAGATAAGTATATTAGGTAACCTACTAGTAATACTAGGCATTAATTTATCAACTATAAGAAAGATATTAATTTTACCTAAATGTACTTAGGTAATAAATATAAATGTAGGGTACTTAGGCCTACAAATGGTACGATAAACAGATCGTTTTTGAGTTGGTAATTGGATTAAAATGAACAATTTCAAACCAATTCAATATACCAACCATATGCATAAGTACGAGTAAGATACATACATACATACTTATTTTGAGTTGTTTTTTAAAGAATAAACACTGGAATAAAAATATGGCTGAAACATTATAATTATAATCTTATAATGATTAATGAGATGATAAAAGTGTCTGTAGTAAAGTATCTGTAGTAGCAGAAGCAGATATATAAGTAATTTAAATTATTGTTTAAAAGCTTTTCAAAATTGCCAAAAATATCTATTCCTATCAAGTACCTACATACTGTTTCTCTGTATTGACTTGATCAAAAAAAATTGTGTTTTATTGTTATAAAAAAGCAAAGTTTTTAAAATACGATTTTAAGTACGAGCATAGATACCTAATAAGAATAAGTAAATTAAATTTCATCAAAAAATGTGGGAAATAGGAGAATCTTGAATAAAATGTTGAATGTTGTAGTACTTTACAGTAAAGTAAGCAATTATAATTATGCATTAGTAAATACCTATTGGCAATACTAATACCTAATGAGTGAAAGTAGGTATTAAAAATAAAAAGTTCTTTCTTTCTCTTTTTTTATTATCTTTTCCTGCATAAAATGCAGCTTTTTGTATTTTCATAAATTATGAATGAAATCTATTCTAGATTCCCAAAATATCAATCTCTCTTATTTTACATTTACTACTTTAGTTTTAGATTTTTTAGACAAAATAGCTCCTTTAAAAACTAGAAAATTAAGAGCTAATGCTCCTAATTGGTTTAATTCAGAGCTTAAATCGTTAATTTCTAATCGTAATAATGCAAAAAAATCCAAAATCTGGTCAGATTATAAAAGATTGCGTAATCAAGTTTTACTTACTATCAGTAATTTAAAAAAGACCTATTTTAAAGAGA
>JAQIXA010001763.1:0-22105 GCA_034699045.1 Nanhermannia cf. coronata Gr-Ori-00579
AGTACACATTTTTCAGGTCTTTTGTATGCTAAGCTAAACTTCGTTATATAAAGCCCAGAAAGCCCATTATAATCTGAAGATATCCTTTCAAAACATTTCAGATCTATTTTATACCATGACTAGTAACTACTAGATAATTACAATTTTGAATTTTGACATTTCCTAATGTCTATGATTATTATTTTTTCTAACCTAGTATACATATTGACTTACAGATCTTCTAACTCTTGCTGATTTGATTGGCCGAAATACATGTGGCAGAATTTAGGCTTTAGGTGTATGGGCAAAGGCCCTTAAGCTTATGAGTGAAATGAAATGAGTCTAAAATAAAGGATATCTGAGAGAAAAGTACTGAGGTTTGTCCACTTCATATGATCTATGATATATTTTGCACTCTTTTTTATTTGATACAAAATTTTAAGCATTTGAGATTTGTTAGTTTTTTAACAACCAATCATTATTTTGCTATTGCAATGCAATATAAAAATGTATATTTACATATACGAGTAGATTGAGGAGTAAAAAAATGTAATCTTAATAATTTAATAATATTTTTGAAACTTTGTTGACTCTTTTTGCCAGAAACTTTACCCCATTTTCGAATAAACAAAATATTTTTGATATACACCCTTTTCGAACTTACAATTAATTTTACTCGTATACTTAATCTACTCGTATACATAAGGTAAAATTACATTATTCATATTAAAAGTATATATACTTTAATATGCATTCAAAGTATGCCTTTACACATTCTATTCACTTAATACATGTGGTAAATACTAGATTTTAAAACACAACACATACATTAGAAGCAAAATAAGACAAAATTACAAGTCTAGCTTAGCAAATATCGTACTACATGCTAAGCTTACTTCTTTTTAATATACATGAAATATATACATGTATTAAATAAAATAGTCTAATTCAGAACATTACATTAAAAAAAATTTCCAAACTATCCTTAATATCTGCGTGCATCTCAAAATAACACAGAGTTTCTAAAAATGGCTAATTTGATTTTTCAATGTGATTTTTCAACGTAAAATTATAATATAATTTCACAAATGGTAACTACAAGTATATATGTACATTATATTATCTATTTTATATAATTTATTTAAAGTTTTATACTACTACATTGTTTAGGAGTTTAAATACATTAATAATAATACATTAAAATGACTATTGATTATTTACTATAATTAAATTATTTAGTTGATTTTATAATTAACCTAAATACGTAAATCCACAGTTTTAGCCCGAGAGCTTTATTATAAACCTAAGGGAAATCGGATGAGTTGTACTCTTACCTACTTACTCGCTTTACACTATACTAGTATATCTTATGTTAGCTAAAATAAATAATATTTATCCTAAATCCTACAAAAAATTTTCAAATTCCTGATGTTATAAACTAATTATCAGTTATATTTAAACTACGAGTAATAATTGGTAATTAAAATTTGATTGAAATTTATGTTTTATTTTTTAAAATAAAAAATATATTTTGTAAATTAAGGAAAAGTGATTACCTAATCAATAAATAATTTATGACAATATTGTTTCTAAATAATTATGATTCACATTACACCATTATAATTAAGATCATTTATTATATTAAGTGTTTACATATCGAGTTGTGCATATTTAAAATTATTTAAACATAATGAAACCTATTAAAATTAACATTGCATTATGATAATAATATAAAATTATAAATTAACTATTAATTAAAGGGGTCTACCTATATCACCTCATAATTCTCCATATAAGGGACTAAATTTTAGATAAAAATTGATTGATATTATTCTGAGAAATATATTTTATAATATAAACTGTGCGTTCAAAATCAGGGAATTAAGTGATTATAAGGATATCTTTTGGGATACCTATATGTAATATGTATGTATAAGAGACTTAGAATGTTAAAGAGGAAAATCAGTTATAAGAACCCTAATAAAGTCCCAGAATACAAGATTCTGATTACTGTTTTTAAATACAGTAAAAATTAAATAAGGGAGATATAATATAGATATAAATGCAAAGCAGTTTAGTCTTATCAAGAATAAGAACGAACTAACATTTAATACATTAGATAACTCTAATAATTCTAGATATGCTTAGTCTTTCTACAAAATTCTTACAAAATTTGTAAAATGTATTCAAACTTTATTGAAAGATTTTCATCATACTTTACCATACGAATGAATCTACTTGGGATTATTTGTCCTTTACTTTTATTGAAAATTATATTCATTTTATTATTTTCAATTGAAAATTTTTAAATTACAATTCGATTTTTTTTGGAAACCAGCAGGCTTTTAGAACGGAGAACGATTGTTACCAAAATCTATTGAAATTGAAATTGAACTAAAGTAAATTAAACTAAAATTTGGATTTA
Source organism: Nanhermannia cf. coronata Gr-Ori-00579 (assembly GCA_034699045.1). NCBI lineage: Eukaryota > Metazoa > Arthropoda > Arachnida > Sarcoptiformes > Nanhermanniidae > Nanhermannia > Nanhermannia cf. coronata Gr-Ori-00579. The sequence continues at coordinate 2,405 of JAQIXA010001763.1, forward strand.
CAAAGGAGAAGAAAATGGATTAAAAAAATAAGATTAAAATGCAAATTAAAAATCAATAATTACATAAAAACAATTGAACTTGACCTTAAAGTATGTATTTTGCTGGAAAGGTCTGAAATTGCCTCTGTATGAGTTATTTTGCCTTCTCTAATTATTTTGTCTGCAATTATAAGATCTGTTTTTCCCTTGGTTTTCCTTATGTCATTATAATTCTGCATGGTTTTGAAATAGTTATGCCGATGCCAAAAATGCATCGTGTGCAAAATGCAAAAGACCAAAATGGAATATCTAAAATCTAGAATAAAAAGAGTAGAGAGTAAAGGAAAACTTGTCTTTCCCAGAAAGTAAATTGGCAAATAAACATATATTATAATTGGATACACAATAATCTATAATAGCATATTAGTATATTCATTAAGCATTAACAAACTGAATCTGAATCTTAATTCATATAGTCAGAATCATAATTATTATAGTTTCCTCTATAAGAATTATTACTGTATGTCTGAATTTTGTGCATTATTATCTAATCTACTATTTTTGTAAAAATTTTGTAAACTTTGATTAGGTTTTATTTACCTAGCCTAAAACCCTATTCAAGATATTAAATATTAAAAATATGTAAGATACTGGGGACTGAGGACTGGTTCTACATAGTTTTAAGTTTTACATAATAGGTGAGCAAAAAGACATTGAAATAATTGAAATATCAACAAACTTTTGATAAACTTTACATAAAGATAAACCAAAATTCAAATTTGATATTCGTTCATTTTTCTATAAGTACATAGGTACTTGTATTTACGATCAATGAATGAGTCAAAAATCTCTCAAAAAAATACAAAATATATGTAAAAAATTTTTTTTTTAAATGCACATTATGCAATATAAAAGAGATTAGGTTATAGGTTAAGGTTCATAAAAATAATGATCATTTATTCGGATGGTACTTATTCATTTTTAATTTTTTTTTTAAATTTTAGTGTTTATTTTTATTGTACTGATTATTTTGTTCAGTTGAAGATTTGATATTTGAGAAATTTGGATTTTTACTTAGGTATTCTTAACACATTTGTTTCCCTTTTTTCTTTTAAAATTTTTTGCAAATTTTTTTAGAGATTTTGAATGATAAGATATTATATAAAAAATTGATTTGACAAAAATATTTGAAAAATTTCAACTTTGTCTTCACAATCATCTATTCCTGTTTAAAGAATCATTTATGGTTTTGGACTTTAGCACGGTAGAAATTAGAGCTTGTGATATTTCGATTTTACAATTTAGTCATACCCTACTTATATAAAATAGCCATTTTTGAGTATGAAGGTCTTGCTGAGAGTAGGATATATTACCATGACTTTTTAATCGATGGATTTTTATTGCAAATAATGCTTTTATTATAATAAAAGACAATATACTCAAGGTATTCAATTTTTTGTAGTCATTTTTTGTTTTTTGTCACTGTACCCAACTGCCTAGTGTGAACCAAAATGGTAAAAAAAATTATTTAGACAGTGGCGAACGTCCATAACCCCTGTCAAAATTAATATACCATTCATAAAATTTCATTTTACCCAGTCATTATTATAGAAATTAGTTTAATTACCTAAAACCAAGATCTATGGAAATTATTATATTTTGATTCTTAATTAATCTTGATATAATTAAGATTATCGAGTCCAAATTTTATTTTTATTCCTAAAATCGTATCTCTCAGCCCGTGTAAGAGTTAGACGTTTAGAATTAGAAGACGTCAACTTATAACCTAGGTCACCTTCAAGAGTCCATTAAGTCCACATCTTGTTCGGGGACCCTAACGCTAAATAATACTGTTGCATTAAAATCTGCATATATATATATATCTCTATAATTGTAAAATATTTTGTTACTTTTATTAGATTGATAATGATGATCAAAACGATTGGGTCAAAAATTGGATAAACACTCCTATACACTTAGATTATCAGGATGCATATATTTCTATTTATTTTTCAAATGGAATGGAAAAAATTGACATTGATTGGATACAACCGTTCATGAGCTCGACATGGAAATACTGTTTAGATACATTGAGAAATTTTGGACCAAATCAAAATTTTTTTATTGTATTCAATACTAATGAGCATCAACATGGTCACTATAATGGATCTGCAGAATTTTTTAACTCTGCTAAATATAGTAATCAAAATATATTACAATTTAAATGTTCGTGGTCAAGAGTGGAATGAAGAAAATACAAAAAATATCGATACTTTATTAAATTATATATGCCTGATCATCGAAAATACGATAAGAGGAAATTATGCAAATTATGATTTGAGATTTTTCAAATTTGGATGGAGAAATATTTATTTTTATGATATCTATTACAGAGGTAAATTTTTTGTTAATTTTTTAAAAATATTATGCATAATTTAAAAGATTATTTTTATTATTTTTAAATCAATTATTTAATTTTTAAAAGGTCTGAAAATGGATTTAAATGCTGATAAATTCAAGCAAAATCTAAAGTGGACACAAGACGTTAGTAAAGATGAAATAATTACTTCAAAATGGTTTTCAGATTTTTACCATCGGATCTACATCTTGACCATCCACAAATTGATGGAGAAAACTCGACAAATGTTAGAGCTGATAGAGAATGCAAAGATAAGTACATAAGTTAGGTTAGGAAATCATAAGTAAGGCAAAGACCATATTTATTATAGTACTGATATTAAGCATAATAATTAAAAAAGGTAATCATATCATTAATTCTTCTTTGGTTTTTTTACCGAAACCTTATAGCTAAACTTAATTTTATATAATAACTAGACATTTATTTTAAGATTTAAATGCATAATGGAAATTTTAATCACTCTTATATTTTGAATTATGATAAAATTAAAATTTTATATCGTTATTGTAAGTTACTTTCAAAAATTGTACTTTTCATTTCGAATTCGAATTTTGATGATTAGTAAAATATACGTACCTAAAATTCTTACCTACAATGTTATTAAAGATTAACAATGAAAAACTATTTAGGCATCCTACCAATCGGAACAAGAGAATTATTTACATGGTCTTTATTCTAATTATAAAGGCCATCCCATCCCCATTCTCTAATATGAATATTTCTATTTAAATGTTTTAAATGTTTATTCAATTATGAATATGAATGATAAAATAAGTAATCGATTTTTGGTATCCGGATTATGTCAATAGTCAAAAAATCAAATCAAAATATCAAATTGAATCAAATTGATTAAACCGAGTAAGATTTATTAAACTGATAAATTTGATAAAAAATGACTAAATTTTGAAATGTGTAATAAGTTCTATTCTTTGCTAAAATAAACGACTTTTATTGTAGCATCGAGGAAGCGGAGAAACAGGTCTTTCCAAGCAATAATTAAAGAATATTTTCTTGCTCTGTTCAAATTCAGTTCGACACGTTTCTTTTAATACAATTGGCAATATAAATAATATACCTAAAACTCATAAATATTACACTACCTTATTTATTAGATGGCGTGTCCAACATAATTGTGTAATGACGTAGGGAGTTAGGGAGTTAAGATCCGATATATAAAGTAAAGTATAATCTTAATTCATATTCATATTAAATAGAACCATATTCATTATATCCCACTCCGAAATTCATACCGATCAGATCTAATAAATAATATCTAATTGGCAATACAAAATATAAAGTAAAGTATAATCTTAATTCATATAGTCAAACCCATATTCATTATAATTGAGATCATAAAATTAAATTCAGATAAGTTAGATGATCTATTACTTTCATTTTCATTATAACTATTTATATTAACCATAATAATTAGGAAAGGTAAAAATTAATTCAACAAAGTATTTTGGTTTTTTACCTTAACCTCACACTTAATTTTATATAGATAATAACCGAAAATTTATTTTCAGATATATTTACATGCATAACTGAATTTGGAATAATTCTTAAATAATATTGAATTATCATAAATTAAAAATTTTAAATCGATATGGTTGGTTCAAAAATTGAACTCATAAATTTTTCTGATTAGAATTCGAATTTTATCAGAGCAAGTAAGAGCGAGCTAAAAAGCCCTGAGATCAAATCTCTAGATCCATGCTGCATAGGCATAGTCAGAAATAGATAGTCTATTTCTGACTCAACATTTTGTAATGACGTAGCAGTATGAGTAAGAACTAGTAATAGAGTAAAGATCATGTTCCATACCTTATATGTATTTGAATAGACATTCATTCTAGTCTTAGAACCAAAACGAACCAGTCGAACGAACGAACGAATAATTATCAAGTCTAAAGTTAGGTATCTATAAGTATAAGTTAATTAGTTATAAGTATAAGGTACAAGTTATTTCAATTTACTAACCCGATATCTGAATAAAAACATACTTGAAAATTTGTAAATTTTTTCAATCTAAACCAAAATCTAAATAAATAAGTCCTAATACACTCATGTATTTTATACCAAAATAACATATAATGCCCTTTAATGAATAAATAATTAATTAGGATTTGTTTACCTAAATCCTTTAGTTCTAACTTTTCCAATTTTATTAATAGATAGGAAACTAACGATTATAGATGGGTTATGAAATTTTGCATAAGGTATGGTATGACTTATATATTCCTAATTTTACCTAACTTTTTGAACGGACTGTAAATTGTCTTTTTAGATATTTTGCTAAAATTCTTCAGTCTCAAAAAGATACTGAAGATCATTTTTAAAATCATTTTTAGAATTAATAAAAATTAATTTGGCAGATATACTTATATACGCATATTGTACAATGTACGAGTAGGTATATCTATTAAAAAACAAGGTATATAACCTATGGTATACCTATATGGTATAGCTATTTTTAAGATTAAAAAACCAAATAAAAAGTACCTTCAGGGAACATCAAGAATTTTACTTATACTATAGGGTACTATGCATTTTAAATAAATAATCGAAATTTCATGTACTCTTTCCAGATTTTAATAATTGAAAATTGCCTTTATTAGTGTTGATGTAGTAGGCAGCATTTTGATGATTGAAATCATTGAAATTCTGTAATAATTAAAAAATAGATAAAATCAAATTTAAAATTTTTTAAAATCAACATACCTAAATAATGCAATAGAGCTTACATCAAGTAAGAGTTTTGGAATAATTTCGAAAGAATAATTTTTAAAAACTTGAAATTTCAATTGTTTTACTCGTAGGTACTGTTTGAATATTATGAATATACTCGTACATAATAAAGCTAGGCAGGGTACTACGTATTACTACCTTACATATTAAATTCTATTAATTCCTTTTACAATTTCAATTTCAATTTGTGGCTAGCAGGAACAGGCAAGGTAGGCACAGCCAAACTTGCTAAAAAGGTGGGCAAAATGGCTAGCAAAAATTGGCATTTTACTGAACAAAATGGCCAAAATAAAAATTTCAAAAATGTTTATTGGAATATTATTCATTTTGAGTAGGTAGAACTCGATTACCTGGGCTCGATAGAACTCGATAAAAACCCAAGGTTTTTAGATCAAGCAAAACTCTAAACCCTGGTTCAGCTTAGATATATCTAAAATAGCAACCGTATTTAAATAAATAGTTAAAAATATTACCATTTATTAGATAAGTACAAAGTGCAGAATAGGGTGCTTCTTTTATTCAACATATTAAATGTCCCAAGGAGGATTGAATCCCTTTCCAAGGGTAAATTGTATTGTTGTAAATATGTTATATCTTAAATTTTTTAGGAATCGGGGTATGGTATATAAGTACACCTTGAAGAAGAAAAAACGATTATTAAATGGTATACATATTATAACAGTATAATCAGTATTAAAATAGTTCCTAATATACAGGTTACAGGATGTTACAAAAGTATGTGGCAAAAATTCTTAGGCCTTACCGTAATATGTAAAGCCTGATCAGATATTTAAACAAGTAAAATATGAAATCGATAGGAAATTTACCGAATTACGAATCTCAAAACCCTTTGATGCCAAAATTACCAGGTCAAAAGTTGTGGGGCAATGAACTGAACATATTTTCCATGGGAGAAAAATTGAAATAAACAAAAATTGTTTAAAAAAAAATTTCATTTATGATTCCTAGGCAGATTATTGCTCGTAAACCGTAAATTTTAACATTTTTTAACAAAGGTTTTCAGATTCGTGATATTAATTAAATTTTCTATCGATTTCATCTTACTTGTTTAAAAATCTGCTCTGGCCTATACTATATTAAGGCTTAAACATTTTCGACACATACTTTTGTAACACCTTGTATATATCTATCCATAAGTAGGTAGTATAATATCTATATTAAAATTGGTATCTCAAACCTATTTAGTAAGTCTAATTAAGTACCTATTTCATGGTGTCAAATTTTAAGAATTTATTTTGAATTCCGACTCCAGACAGCGGCTTTAATTTCTATCTATAAAAAGTTTTAATTATATTAGGTACATACCTACTTAATAGATTATTTCAAAATAAAGTTATTTAACTTACAATTTAATCCGATTTTGGGTTTTTGACAAGTTAAATAATATGTAAGGTAAATACACTAGGTAGTAACTTTTCAAATTCAAATTACTACATTATTATAATACTTATTATAATAATTTTAAATACTTATCTTTAATAATATCTTTAATAAAGTTGTTTGGTTGTATTTGTATGGGGGAGAATTATTTCTAAAATGGTGTCTAAAATGTAAAAAAAAAATTTTTTTGGCCTGAAATTAAATACCTACTCGTATCTGTATAGGTTTCTACTCGCATGTGTTCTAAAATTAGTTCTAATCTTACAAATGCATATGGGTTTAAACTAAAGATAAATTGTTTCAGTTTCTTTCTATTTTAAGCCTATTTTTCTAAAGACTAGCATATGTGTATATCATATAGCTAATTCTACCCTAAACAAAATTACCCAAATCTTTGTATGGAACCAACTCGTATAAGTACGATTTAAAAAAAAGTAAAACTCTAATGTAGTTATATGAAAAAAATTAGGGCTAAGGGATACGGATACCTAGTACCCTAGTTATGAAAAAAATTTTAAAGGACAACCAGATGTCAAATGAACCAGTTGTGTTTATTTGATATTGATTTTGACATAGTTTTACAATATTTTGAATATCTCTATATTATATGTATATACTCGTATATGGTAGGTATTCGTAGATATAAAAATCTTGGTCAAGCAACAAGAGATTTATTGTATTCGAAAATAGGGTCTCTAAATTTAAAAAAAATCAAACTATCCCTAATTTACTCCTACTACAAAGTACTTACAATTTCCTTTAACAATTTTATATGTATACATATGCTTATTTTCTTTAAGTTAATTGATTTATATATATTTATGAACATGATATAATTACATAATCGTTTGTACATCACCATTTGTATAATAAGAATCATGCTTTAATTATCTAATTAGAAAATTAATATTAGTATAAACTACAAATTTGGCTTGGTCATTTGTTCCATTTATAAAATGAATTAAGTACCTATGTATTTATAATGACAAGTCAAACCACAAACTTACATAAAGTTGAGAGCCTAATAACAATTTAGGTTTATTAAACATTGCTATTTTTAAGCTAAAATTTATCTTAATCTATTTAATTCTTCCTTTTAAATGAAGGCCATAATAATTTTGCTAAATTATTATGGCCTTCATTTTTTAGGTTTTTCATAATTTGTCAAATTTTTGGCAAACCTATCACTAAACCTCAAAATTTACGAGATTCAGAGTAAAGCAAATATATACGCATTTTAAAATATAACTAAATATTTTAGTTTTTAGGTCAGAGTCTGGATTGAGGGGACTGGGATTGTATCTACCTGGCGAAAATTCTTTTAATTTTATAAAAGTATTTACCAAATTGCATATTAGACATGATAATATTTAAGACTTTATACAAGTAATAATCTTATATTACATATGTAGAACATTTTTAAGAAATTTTTAATATTTTTGTAGCATAATGTAGTTGGAAAAAATTTGAATCAAAGAGCTAAAAGAGGTGGTGGTGGAGGCGGTGGATCAGCTGGTGGCTGGTAGTGATTTTTACACAAGATACAACAGCTATTATAGATATCCTTCAAAATATAATAGAAATCAATGGTGGTATTGAAATTTCAGTTCAATACATAGTAGATATATCCAAGTTTAGTATTTTAAAATAATTTTTAATACTGTACATTCTAATGTTTTACAAGTTTTGAAAATTTTGAGAAAAAAAGTTGATAATTCTATATCTAAAATTATAAAGAGAGAAAATACATTGACATACACGACAGAATAAAAAATTGGTATAAAATCTCGTCAAATATTAAGGTTTCCTTATAATGATGCTAATAAGAGAAAATAATGTACATCCTTTCTTTAAGGAAAATTTTAAAATAATTTCAATAATTATTTACTTTGAGGTTTGATATCTCGTTTATTAATTTAAAAATAAGTATTTTAAGTTAAATATTAGGTACAAGTACAATTTAATATATTGGTATGTATATTAGCAGCAATATTTAGTCATAAGGTTTCTTTAATATTTGCTTTTTATATGAATTTACTGAAAATGTTCAAAATTACTTATTCAAATCTACTTATATGGATTTTTCTACTATACATTTTTTCAATTTCAAAATCTGAATCAGAAAAATTAGACCATTATGAGAGGTAATTTTAAAATTTTTGTTCAAAATGAAAAGTAAGTATAGTATAGGGACCGTAAATAATGCTCAAACTTTAAATTTTTTTTCTAGATTACAAAAATGTACAGGGAATGAATGTGAAATACTCGAAATTAAGGTTTAATTTTTATAGAATAGTATAAGTATACTTCCCAACTATAATAATTATAGAAAAAGGTTACATTCGGCTTTCAGACCTTTGCATGCTAAATCTCATATTAAAACTTATAGAAAGCCCATTCATTATATAGATATCCTTTAAAATTTGTTTTGACTAACTCAGGAATTTGGTCCAAAAACGAAAAGAAATTTAAAAAATGGAAATTTTAGAATAGCGAGTACTTCAGGAACAGATTGGAGATTTATCCGAAATCAAAGACCTACAAATTATCGAAGTCGGAAACCAAACAGTCATGTTAATCCATGGTGGTAAAGGATCAATATATCTGCATTATTTATAGATTATCATTTCATTTTATAATATTCGGTTTTTAAAAATTGATCTGAATTAATCAAAATTTTGGTTGAATATACCCCTATATATTTGGTCTAACTTTGCCCTTGTATGAAATTAACTCAAATTTAAAAAACCTATTATAACCCAAACTAAACTAGAAAATTTTTGGATAATTTCAGACAGATTAACTAGATTTTAATTTTGAGTTAAATATATTTTCGGTTATAACAAATAAATAGGGGCAAATTCAACCAAAATAGTGATAAATTTAATCTAAAAAAGTTTCGAATTCTTTTTTGTATTAGATCTAACCAAAGATTAAGTGAATTTAGGTATTATACGAGTAAAATTGTCAAATTTTTAAGATTAATTATCACTTATTGTAGTTCGAGTACCTTATATTATATATTTTACAGTTTTTTTGTCAAATTTCTTTATTTACACAACTGTTCTGAACTGGAAACGAATAAATAATAATAATGATACAAAGATGCCTGCATTACGCAATAATTTTTAGTAATATAATAATATGCATTGGTAGAGTTAAAATTAAACAAAGTTTTTGCCTAAAATATTTATTTGCAACTATGAAATTATCTAAAAATACATATTTAATTATAATCTGTATCTTACAAAGTAATTATTTTTTTGCATTTGTTCAATCAGAAGAGAAAATATTATCGAAATCTAAGCATTTTAAAGGGTATATAGATATTTTAAATTATCATCTATTGACTTTATTGACCTTTATACAATCAAAAACTACAAATTAAAAAAATGTATTTTTTAGATTAATAAAATGCTCGAGAGATTATTGCTATCCGAATTGGGTACAAATATCCTAAAAGAATGATTAAACTTGAGAGTTTTAAAGTTATTTTTTGAATTTTTATCCAGTTAAAAGAATCGAAAAAAGGGAAATTTAAAAAAATTAAAAGAATCAAACATGAGGATCATTCTGTTTCTGGGAAGTTTGTAAACTTTTACAAGAAATATTTAGGGAAGAAATTTCAAAAGTGCCGAAAGCGTAAAATTTAAAACCTTATTATAAAATTATCCTATCCTATCATATTGTATGAATTTTGGAAAAATAAATTACCAAAAATAAATACTTATGATCACCTTAATATTTGGAGTTTTGTATAAGGTTCTATATGGGATCTTCATCTTATTCAAATCAATTTGGAAAAACTTATCTTAATGCAAAAATAAAGTTTAAAAATTGATAATTTCATAAATATATATGACTAAACTTTTTCTGATTTCCCAACAAAATATCATAAAACAAAAAAAAGTCAAAATTGGATATAAAATAAATACTACTGAATTCTGTGAATTCAAAGAAAGTGGTGTAAAATTTGGTTCACTTTGATTATTTAGTATTAAAACTCGAGCATAATTTAAATCTCCTAATAAATTTTCATAAAAATCAACATATTTTGAAATAAAATCATCAATCCCGGATTCAATAATTTGATTATATTTACGATAAAATAAATGACTGTTCAAGCCAATGAAATGTGTATTTTCCGTTTCAAATTTTGAAGCATATGGTAATATAAAACAACTTGCAGATTTCCCCATTAGATATTTTAAATGGGCCATAAAATTTTGAATAATTATTTTTTCAACAAATCTTGTATAATTAGTTCCCAACAAATTTACAAAAGTATAAATTGAGCTGAATCCTGTATCATTAATGTTTACATTTTTTTGAAAATGAATAACTTTATGATATCCATATTTTGAAATTGAGGTATTGAGAAATTGACCAAATTTACCATAAAATGGACGTTCATCATTTAAAAATAGTATTTTATATCCATCTGCAAACAATTCATCAATATTTTTATACAGAATAGGTTGCATAGGTAAAATTGAATAGCTGGTCACATATGTCTCGTAGAAAAAATTTAGTAGAAAGCAAATAAAAAACCAAATCAGCAAAAGTGCTGGATATCGACGAACCTCACCGCATTTTAAAGTATACCATAAAATTTCAAGAAATATGTCCAATTTTGATAAATGTGGAAATAATTTAATTTCCAAAATTGTTAGAAATATTACTGTTACTAAAATCAAAGTCCAAACCAAACCATCAAAAGGTAAGTATAAAAATTCTGGATTTAAACTTCCATATTTTACTTTGGTAATACAGTAGACTGGAGATTCTTCTTTGATATTTCTTGATATTGAAAATCTGATATTTTCCTCAAATCCATTTATATAGGTGTGAAATTGAAAATAAAAGGCTTCAAAAGCTATATAAATCCTGGTGCTCGGATTCTCTTCGCGTTTATAAACGATACCTGGTAGGAATATAGATTTATTAATATTACTATTAAAAATATGATAAAATTCATAATATACGAGTATACTCGTATTTCGTATACATATTATATTATAACTGTTCGAGCAAAGCGATAAATTCGCTATTCTGTTCTGTGCTTTACTTTACTTGATTTAAATTATACATTGCATTCAAAGCTTCTCTTATTATTTAATATTTAACCAAAATTAGTTAATTAAATCTTAGTTATTTATAATTTTAAGCCTCCCTCAAGAGTAAAGAGCTATATTTTTGCGAGCGAAGCGAGCACTTACTATTCAACTTGTCCGTCTATCTGTCTGTCTATCTGTATGTATTTTCGCGGCATAACTCAAAAATTACTTGACCGATCTTGACCAAATTTGGTATAAATGACCCATATAGGGTTTAGTTGTGCATGCTCGAAAAAAATCCCAGATTGTCCCACCCCTTGGGGTCAGGGAACCCTTTAAGGGTTCCCTATGTTAAGTTAATCAAATGGGAAAAATCAAAAATGAAGTTTAAGTGACTATAGGGGTAATCGATGACGGAGATTCCGAATTTGACATCCATTTAACCAGAAAATTGACCTTTGAACCCAAAAAATGGGGTGACTTGAGAAGTTTTCAACGCTTTGCTAGCACAATTTATAATCAACTTCTAGTAAGTTGATTAAAGCCTAGTTATAATTTCATTCCAATTTGAAAAAAAAATATTCCCACTTACCTAGTGAGAAATTGAAGCTCAAAGCAATATATTTAAATATAACCAAATTCTTTTTTGAATCAATCAAATTAATTCTAGATTTAGGTAAACCTTCATAAAAATAAGTTAGCTCTGTTGGGGTATTCATTATTACTGTATGCATATCTACGGGGAAATAATGCCCATTGTTATTAAAGAGGCGGTGAATTTGAAGAAACATTTCAGGTTCAAATGAATGAACTTCATTTAGAGTGAATATATTAGGTGAGGGGTATACACAGGTTTGACAATGAACGTAGAATTGATTTCTATAAAAATAAAATAATCTTAAATTAAATCTATACAAATAGTCAATAGGTGGTAAGATTTCCCAAAAATTTTTATCATCATCATATTGGCTTATAAAGATGCTAGTTTCAACTAATTGAAATTGATTAGTCCAAACCCATGTGAAGAATTCGTTTGAGGCTGGATTCATTGTGAGAAATGTACAATATTTTGTCCATTTTAAAAAGTTGATATGGATTTTGTCAATATCTTTATGAATTTTTGTGTGAAAAGCACCACTTTGAGGAACTTGATCGTGGAATATTCTTTGAATTACTATAATATGATTTTTTCTCGACAAAATTTGAACAAGTTGTTCATCTTGATCCAATTGATAAAATTTATCAAATCTTGTGAAAAATGTTATTTTGACAAGTGATGCATGATTTCCAATATTCATATTCTTAGCAACATAATGGAGAGATACTTTGGAAATTGGATGTGAGACAATTAAGAATTTAAGTATTACTAGGAATCTGTAGTCCATTTTTTGATGAAAAAATTTGAATTTTTGAAAATTTATCCAAAATATCTATCTGTAAAATACTTTATATGAATTAGTAATAATTAGGAATAATGCCAATGTTTTCAAATGTTTATCGTTAAAAATAATTTACCGAATGTAATATATGGATTAATTTAAATAAATTAAAGCTTGAAAATAATATTCTATGCATGTAGATACTATAGGTAATTGTAATTATGTGTCATATAATTAGTTATAATTATTTTACAAAAATACTCGAATAAATAAACGCTTGAGTTTAAATCCCAAGATAGGCGTTTTTAAATTATGACTAACAATAAGGTCAGCATTAATTAGGGTTGAATACTTACCGGTAAGTATTAATACTTGCCATGTCAGTGGAAAGTATTGACATGTATTGACAAGTATTGACTAGTGTCAAGTATTGACAAGTATCCCAAAATATTCGATTTTTGTATGTTTTAGCATTTTGGTATATAATTATTGATTTTATTTTGCAATTATTTTATGAATTTTAAGAAAAAACTGATATAAAAATCAAGTTTATAAGCAAATTCTCTTAAAATTTTACAAAAATTTTAACTTTTTTTAATACTTGTCACCTAAATAATACTTGCCATGTCACCTGAATACTTGCCATGACGGTAAGTACCAATACTTGTCATGTCAATACTTGCCACCCATCCAACCCTAATTGAAAGATAAATAATATAAAAAGCTCACTTCAAAACCGGTTTTATAATAGTCTAAATAGGTAATAAAGTTTTACAAATATTAAAATACCTATATTATCATGATTTTTATAAAGAAACAGAATGAATTTTTTTTGCAATACACATTTTGGTTCTTAACTAATTTTTAAACCGGCTGAAATTTGAAAATCGATTTTACGGCTTTTAGCTCATTAATAAAATTTCAATTTTCAAATTTTAGGATCATTATTTCAATTACCCACATGTGCATTCTATTTCTCAAGTTCTTTGAGGTAAAAAACTTAAAGAATATCTTGGAAATACAGGCCTTTCTTTACATATTAAACCTTATAAATAGGCCTGAAAGATACATATTATATTCTCATTTAAAGATATTCTTATTTAGAGAATTTATTTAAATTTTTTTCAGAAAATTTCCAACACAATCTATTACTTATTCATCGGATTCTACTTTTTCGTAAATTATTGAATATTTGATTATAGTAGGACCAAATATATACAGCGTGATTCAAAATACTTTTTAAGAAAGTTTTAAAAATACACTAGTTAAAAAAAGACATCAAACTTTTGACTTATCGTCAAAACATCAACACAAAATCTTGCTTTAACACGATTTATTTTTATAAAGAATATATATTTTTTATAATAAAATTTTTAGCATTGTGGACCATCCTGTAGACCTTTCAATATATAATTCTATTTATTTTTTTAGGTCTATTTTATTTGTTCCATACCAATATTGAATTACCCATTTGGAATGATGTCTAGTGATGTAAAAAAAATGCGTATTTTTATGTATCATTTTATAAAGGACGCCAAATCGATTATAATTGGCTACCTTGTATAGCTTGGAATCACCTATTTATCAATGATATTTGGAAATACATTGAAAGTTTTCGTTGAAATTTGAATTTCTCTAATTGAATTTTTTGAAAATATCTCTAATTTTAAGGAAATTAGGTCATTAGTTGTCATAGTAAAAACTGGATGTTAAATCACGACAAAGTTTTGTCAAATATATATTTTATATAAGAATGTAAATTTATGAAATTGGATATAAAAATTGAATCCAAAAAATAAACATTCTGGTTTGTTCAATGTGCATATTTTGTAAATCAAATCTTATAGAAACATAATATAAAAGGTAAATCTCGTCGAATATATAATAAAGTTGTAATTTGACCAAAATCGAGATATATCATATAAATAAAGATGTATAATATAATGCTTGGATTAGGTGAATTTAAAATTTAATGAAAGTATAAATAAAATATAAAGTTGTTGTTTATTTCACCTTAGACATGAGATATTATAATTTGGGTACATATTTTGTAGTATTAATTGGTTCAAATTTAACTCCTATAGCTAAGATTTTTTAGATGTATATAAAATAATAATTTAAGAAATATATTTTATTATGTCATTTGCGTTTATAATATCGTCCTAAAGTTTGGGTACAAAAAGAACAAATACCATTTAATCCTAAATTAAGTAAGTTTGAAAGTTTCAGCATACTGGGAATTGACAGCTTTTCTTACGAATTTAAATAGTCATTTAATCTAAAAGAAGGGTATGTATAAAGAATTATTTATCAATATGAATTCAAAATCGATATTAGAATTTTCAATGGAATTCAAATAGTCAATAATATATTTAATGAGAAGAGTTATTGAGATAAGATTAAAAAGGAAAAACACAAAAAGTACATATTCAAATTTAAAGGATAGTAGCATATTTGGGTTGTCATATGATAAATAGTCCACATTCTGTTTAAGGCTAATGCTTTATTCAGGTTGTCAAAGATAACTTTAGGTGGGTATTTTCAACTTAAAAATTTATTAATAAATAATAATATAGGTATGCATAATTAATATTGCAAATACCTAGAAATTGCATTAAATTTGCAATGATCGCTTCATTCAATCTTATTTTAGCTTTATTCAAACTGTTAAATTTATGAATATGAGTAGTATCAATGAAAATAGCAACAGTATTGAAAATTTTATAACCTTTCTAATTTAACCCCCTATTGTTTCAATAAGGTCACGAAATCCCAGTCAAACCTGACCTCATATATCCAGGCTTGAATTGCAGCGAGAAGATATTCAAAAATTACAAAGAAATTTGTGTTGAAACACTTGAACGTATTGAGCATGTGTTAGTCGCTTAATAATATAAGATGTGTAATTTATCAACTGTTTTACATGATTTATTATAGTTAAATTAAAAAGTTTTATATAAGTAGTTGGTATAATTTAACATTTTTTGTTTAATTGACCTAAGGAGAACTATAATGTGTTATATCAATATCATAAATTTTTATATAAGGAATTATTTTCTGATTGTAAAAGGTTTCATATTTTTACATTGGAAATTAATTGGAAAATTAATGCTAGTCACTTATCTTACTTATATAATTATAGTAATAGATCCTTATTAATTTTATGTAAAATTTTACATCCTATGACAAATCACTACCTATTAGAATAATTGTAATTAAGCCTATCTTATATCTTATCTTATCTGTAATATTCTAAATTTCTAAATTTACCCAAGACTTGTAAACTCAAAAAGAAATATAATAAACATTAATTATTATAATAATTATTATAATAAACATTTTCATTCTCAAGCGCAGGCGCTGCACCTGCAGCTGCCACAGTAATTAAGCTCCTATATTTTTAATTATTTTACAGTAATTAACTACCTTTAAGTAAAATTAATCATTCTACCTTATTCTACGTTAAATTCTACATTTACTGTTAATGTTCTCCTGCTCACTCAACATGAAATTCACTTGCAATTTGTGGTTTTATTATGGACCACGTGCCACTCCAAATCACTACACTACACTTCCTTTTCTGATCGACCTTGACTGACCTTTATTGGAATTAATCCCTGCTCTTCAATTATATTGGGAGTCTCTAATTATTTATAATAAAGACTCCCTTTATCTGGTCGTAACCTTCTTTTTTAACTAAAATTTATAATCTAACCTAAATTTCAGCTGACAAAATTTACCAAATATAATTACTCATGATGACATTTACTTACCCTAGGGAAATGTTATTCGCCTTTCGGCCAAAGAAGAAGCAACCTCTTCCTAATTCTACTTACACAACAATTAAAGCTCTGAAAATCTTCCGTTATCGAGGAAAATCTGGACAAAATTCATTTCGACGAAATTATCAAAAATTCAAATTCGATTGCAATCCACTCAATTCCATAAACAAGGATCCGAAAACTGATCTTCAATCTCAGCACCCTCAAATACATAAATACTATCTACCTACCTTCTATTACACCAACCCTACCTCACTGATGAACAAACAGGACGTATTTGAAGCTACTTTAATCACAAATTCAATTGATATTGCTGCAATTACAGAACCATGGTTCACTACAAGTAAAATTATAAATTTAAATAATTATAATATTTATCATAAAATTAGAAACACACAAAAAGGTGGTGGTGTAGCACTTTTTGTTTCCACTTCAATCCCATCAGTCTCCCTTAATATTAAAATACCCTCTAAACTAGAACTAATCTGGGTACTAGTTAGACCTAAGTACCTACCTAAAAACATAAGTTGCATTATTATTGCTGTAACATACCTACCTCCTAACCAAGTATCCTCTAATTCAAATATACTTTTTAAACACATTACCAATAATATTCAATCCCTACGTAGAAAATATACAGCCCCTAAATTTATAATTTTTGCTGATTTAAATAGAGCTAAACTAGGTAATTTTTGTAAGATTAACGATTTAAATCAAATAGTAAACTTCCCAACTTTTTTCTGTAACAGCAAAGCCTCAAAATTAGACCATATTTTTACTGACTTATCTAATTATTATACTGACCCTATTCAAAGTCCTTCCCTTAATTTTAGTTCTAAATCATATCATATAGCTATTATTTTTAAGCCCCTAGTATGTAAGTATATAAAAACTAATTATAAAGTAAGTTATGATTATTCCAGAGAGAATAAATTGGTATTTTTTAACTACCTGTATTTGGAACCCTGGTCAGATATCTATAATTGCCATAATATTAATTCTAAACTTGAAATACTTTACACAAAATTATATTATTATTTTAAGTTGTCCTTTCCTGCAAAACTTATTAAAGTAAAATCTGATCCTCCATGGTTAAACCTTAAAATTAAAAAAATCCTAAAGTCACAAAATAAGCTGTTTAAATCTAACCCTTCTCTATTTAAATCAAACAAAAAAACGTATCCGTACTATGATACGAGTAGCTAAACATAATATTGGCCTTTCTCATAGGAAAAAATTCTTCCTAACTAAAATTTTCTTTACTTTTTTCAACCATTATTGTAATAGAAAGCCTGTTACCCATTCATGTGACCCCTTAGCATTAACTTATAATTATCCTGATCATATAACTACCCTAAATTCCATAAATACACATTTTTCCCAAATCTGTAAAACCTACCCTGAGTGTATAAACTACAATATTTTTCCTTCTAAACCTGAATCCTGTCCTATCCTTACTAGTGATGTTACAATCTTTCAATTATTATCTAAATTAAAACCTAAATCAGCTCCTTTTCCTATCCCTATTAAACTTTTAATTGAATTTGCACCCGAATTATCATCAATCATATCTCATATTATTAATTTTTCATTTGAACCTTTTTTAGTCCCAAAAATCTGGAAAATTGGTCACATCACCGCTATTCCTAAAGTTACTAATGCCTCTAATTTAAATGATCTTCGTCCTATATCCATTACAGACCCCTTAGCTAAACTTACGGAAGGCATAGTTTTAGATTATTTGATTAAAACTACATCTAATAACTTAAATACCCAACAATTCGGTGGTGTTAAAGGCTCATCATCATCCCTCCACTTATCCTCCCTTATTCATTTTATTTTATCTAGCACAGTTAATAAAAATTCCTATGCCATCCTTACCTTAATTGACCTTCGCAAAGCTTTCGACCTCCTTGACCATAATATCTTAGCCCTTATCCTAACTGATCTCAATATCAATGAACATGTTATAGCATGGATCCTAAACTTCCTAAAAAATCGACAAATTTTAGTTAAATGTAGTGGTCTCAATTCTGACCCACTTACCATTAGCTGTGGTACTCCCCAGGGCTCCAAACTTGGTGTTTTTATTTTTAATCTACTTATCAATCATATAATTATTAATTTTTTTACAAAATTTCCGAGCTCGGATAATCATAACTTGTGGTTTTTTGTAGATGACCTATCTCTAGTTGAAATTGTTCCGTTTAACACTTCCCCAAAAACTCAATTATTCTTAGATTATTTAAGTAAATTAATATCTGATGTTAACATGCAAGTTAATCCTGATAAATGCAATACATTATTTTTTAATTTTAGTAAAAATATAATTACCCATAGTTTTAAGATACTCGATAAACCACTATCTGTAGTTAGAGAATGTAAATTGCTAGGTATTACTATAAATGATAAGTTAAATTGGAATACACACATAGAAAATATTATAATCAAGGCTTATAAATGTACTTATATCATTTCTAAACTTAAAAAATTAGGCTATAGTAAAATAAACCTATTTAAAGTATACTCTATTTATATTAGACCCATTCTAGAATATTGCTCTGTAGTTTGGTCACCATCGCTCACTAAAAAACAAACTAGGAAAATTCTGTCTTTTGAAAAAAGAATTGTTAGTATAATCCTATCCCTTCCCATTACCTCTAGAAATTATATTAGTTTTATTGATAAATATAATATAATGGGCATTTGCTCTAAATTCAATAATCAACTAGCTAACTTTGGTCTTTTAATTTTAAAAAGTGCTAAATATAGAAATTTTTTACCCCCACTAAAATGTAATCCGAAAAACCTAAGGTCCTCGTCTACTAGCCTTATAGAATGTAAGCCCATTAAGTCTGCCAGGTTAGCTAAGTCTACTTTTCCTACTGTTATTAAAAGATTAAATTTAGATTTTAAAAATAATCCTTCTAAATATA
>JAQIXA010001764.1:0-22096 GCA_034699045.1 Nanhermannia cf. coronata Gr-Ori-00579
GCGATGAATATCCTTTGTATTTTTATTATGAGAGCCACTTTTCTTAGCTATCAATCGACACCTCATTTTTCAAAATTCCATAACCCGTTCGACCATGACATTGTCAATTCTGGACCAAAGAGCTTCCAATACTTTCCGAAATTTTGCAAATTTTTTGGTCTTCTTTTAAAAAGTGGTCTCTTCAAGTAGCCGAACCTAAAAAAACCAAATGGGATGGATATGAAGACCATACTGAGTGAATTTTCGTGACCCCAATGTCACTTTTGACCTCGCAAGCGTAGGCCACCACTTTTCGGTCGATGTGAGATGTTGCTCAATCGTGGTGATTAGGATTTTGTGGAGCTCTCCTGGATAGAGTTTTCGGAGATGAATATTGATTATTAGTTTAATACCTTCTCAATGTAGTAATTTACATTGACCATGCATGGTGTTTTTTGGAATTTCGATTAATGGAAGGGTCCCACATCCCGTAATTCCTAACACGTACATTCTTGATTCATAAAAGTTTTCGTTTTCGAACACCCATTCTTCTGGAACCGGGTGTCCGCGAGGTTGGTAATAAATCCTCATTTGACCGAGGATGTTATGTAGACCAAACATCCCTTCATCTGTTCTATTGTGGGTCTGGGTTATATGATCTTAAAGTTAAAGATGATAAACTAACTGAACTTCCAGCCCAATATATTGTCATATTAAACTGAAGTAATCTTTTAACAATTTTAATTTCAATTGCGATAAATGCAACAAAATCTTAAGTGGTAATAATAAGAATTTTGTGAAACCAAAAAATTTGTTATTTCCGAAATAATTCAAAAAGTTTTATTTGTAAATGGCCTTTGCATGTTAAAAATGAGTTTAATCTCAAAAAGTCCTGCAAGCTCATTATAACACCAAATATCCTTTTCGTTTTAGAAAAATTTCTAAAAATTAATTTCTCTCAGAAATCTCCTTCCTAAATAAAAAAGACATATCATATAATGTCTCTAATTTTAATGTCTACTAATCCAATGATGTCATACAAAATTTTCAATAAAAGATGAATAATATAAAGAATAGAGAATAAAAATTTTAACATCTTGAATATTTTATGTTTATTTGTATCATATTTTTATAAAGTAATCGATAAATCGATAAAATAAAGTACCATATATTACATATTATATTAAATTATAGATTATATCAAAATGTATTTTGTTGTTTGTTTTTTATTATTTTTTTAACTTTATTCTGCATTTTTTTGTGCCATAGCAAACAATTTGGCAAAAACATCAATATTTTCATCGATTGAAGATTTTGAAATATTTTCCTTCCTATCATCATCGTCAGCAGCATTTTTAGACGCCATATTTAATAATTTTGCAAATGCATCTTCACTTCTACGATCATCATTTGAAGATTCAGCCATTTTGATCAATTTTATAAATGGATCATTTTCATTCTGAGATTCTGAACTCTCCTTTTTACCCTCATTTTTCTCAGCTTTGTAATTTTTTGCAGCCATTTGAAGTAATTTTGCCAAGCCATCTGGCTGATCCTCTAATTTATCATCTGCATTATTAGTTCCATATTTTTTTGAAGCCATTTTAAGCAGTTTTGCAAGACCATCTTCTGGTTCATCTTTAGAATCTTCGGCTTTTTTAGAAATATCATTTTTAATATCTTTATTTTTGTTATTTTCGTAATTTTCAGCTGCTTTTTCAAGCAACTTTGCCAATCCATCACCACCATCTGGCTGTTCTTTTGTAACCTCAACTATTTTATCAAATTCCTTCTCACGATTTTTAGTTTCGTAATTTTCAGCTGCTTTTTCAAGCAATTTTGCCAATCCATCGCCACCACCTGGCTGTTCCTTTGTAACCTCAACTATTTCTTCAAATTCCTTCTCATGAAGATTTTTAACTTCATGATTTTTTGCCGCTTTTTCTAGCAATTTGGCTAATCCATCTTCCCCAGATTTTTCATATTTTGAAGCTTTTTCTAAAAGTTTAGCAAAACCATCAATTTCTGGCTCGTTTTTAGATGATTCTAAATATTTTGATAGATCTTTCTCCAATTTACGATCGGATTTTTCGGCACTTTTGTCATATTTTTTGTGTTTTTTTGAGCGCTCGTCTGAACTTTCTCTTGAATGGCCTCTTGAATGGTGTACTTTCCTTCTGCTTTCTCTATCTATTTTTAAATTATAAAATAGCAATTTTCAAAGCTATAATAGGGTAATAGTAATAACTCTGATTAAATAATTAATTGTTCATTAACAGGTAATTATTAATTTAATTATACGAGCAAATCATCTCATTTTTTGGGTCAAACTGATGTCAAATTCGGAAACTCGAATATTCAACATCGAAGTTTACTCTTTTAATCCATTGACCTTATTTTTGATTTTATTTCCATTTTGAATGACATGGAGACTCTTATATAGTGTCTGTAGTAGTACCCCAAGGGGTGGGAAAATTTGAAATTTTAGCCGAAATGGCACAACTTGACATGTCAAATTAGACATGCCCTTAGTAAATTAAAAATGAAATACCTTCTGAAGAAACATCAGATTCTTTCATTCTATTCTTATGCTTTTCTTTTTCTATATTTTTAGCGGCAGCTTCAAATAATTTACCAAAAGCATCGGGTTCTGAAAACTTTTTGCCATCGTTTTCAATGAGATTCTCATATTTTTTATTCAAATTGACATCAGTGGGTGAATTTTTATCTCTTCCTTTTATAAAATTCCCTCCTTCAAATTGACCACGATATTCACTTATCTTTTTAGACTTTTCCAAAACATAATAATTAGTTTTAGTTCTCATGTGAAAGCGACCTTTATTTGAAAATGATGTTTTATTAATTGAATTCAAATCCGCTTTAAGTTTTGTATAATTTTCATCCTCATTAAGACAATTTGCAGCTTTCATTATTTTCTTGTCACTAATTATGATTTCATTCTCACAAAAAAGTCTTTGACCAATTCTTCTAACCTTTGAAAATATAAATTTTTATTAGTAAATCGTAATATTAGATACTAGGATTTAATCTACTATTCTATATTTAATTATTAAATGTGCGAGCGAAGTTTTGAAAATATGCAACAAATTTTGTCTATTTTAGTCACCAAAATCTAAAGTTAGCCAATTTTTCGGGGTCAAAATACACCAAAAATAGGCTAGATAGATGTTAAATTTTGAATTTTCATCATTAATTTTATATTTAACCACTTTATTATTTTCCAATTTTATTAAAATGGAAATACTAAATGGCTCAAATTACGTCCAAGAGGCAAAATAATCTCATACTTTTGGCAAAACGGCACAATTAGACCCTACCTCGTGCCAAAGGATGCATTCGGGCCATGTTGGACCTCTTATAAAGGTCCAACATGAATTATAAAGGCCAGAAATCCATATTATAACCCGAAGATATTTTTTGATTAAAATTAGTCCAATATTTTTCTGACAAATTTAAGCAAAATTGAAAAGTTAGTGCTCGCTTCGCTCGGACAAAAACAAGTTTCAAAAAATTTAATTTTTTAATAACCCTTTTGTAATTTTTCCATTTGGTTTCTTGACCCCACAAAGACACTTGACTTCTTTAGAACGATGTTTAATTATACTAATGGGCTTCGCTTCATCTCCTCCACACTCAATTTGACATTCAAATTTCCCGCCATTTTGAAATTTGAATTCAATACCAAGATCATGCGATATGTTTGAGGAGGATTTGAGAGTCTTGAGCTGTTTCTGACGAAATATGCCACAGTAAGATTCCTTTCTTTCGTAATCATCGAAAATAGAAAAATAATCATTTTCTTCACATTTGACTTCGATTTTCGAGCACTTGATTTGTGGAATGCAATCAATTGAAGCCTAAATACATATTATTTATAAAATACAAAGCACCTAGTATATCAATTAAATCTAGTACATTTTCTGGTCGATCGGCAAAAACAACATTCCATAGAAATGGACATTTTGACCATGGATAAAAATATGTCTACTTTTTTATTTTAAAAACCAAATGCCTTATATGCATATTCCTACTTATAGATAATGAAAATGATAAAATATCAGTATTTTGTATATAAATTAACTGAAATCGTCCAAAATACTGATCAGTTTGACCAGAAATAATTTCTAACCAGAATATTTCTAAAAGGAGATAAAACAAAATATTCTGCATTTCATTTAGGAATTATCTATCAGCATATTTTTTAAAATAAAAAGCAGATTTATGGATGTCTGCGGAAATTTTTTGCAGGTCGACCAGATATTGGCCCAACTTAGAATAGGTATAAAATAAATCAAATAATAATAAATATAATACTCGTAAATGTATGTCAACACCTATACACATAAAGGGACAATTCTTATAATTTGGATGCCTGTTTTTGAATAAGTTGCTATATTGACCAAAAAATTTGCTTACAAAATCTTATCTTTGGACACAAATTACAAGCCAAAATAACAACTTTTATATTTGAAAATTATGGTCAAAATCTTACGGCGAAATTCAATTTACAAGGATTCTCTTGATTTCCATTAAAATTCACAGTAAATGGCTCCTCGTCAATCTTGACAAGATAATTAACCGTGCAATTATCTTTTATAAAATTTGGATGAGTTTTTACATGAGAATTTAATGAATAAAAATAAACAAAAATTACATACGAGGTTTACATGTAGATCCTTTTAGAAACATAAAAAGAATAAATTTCAAGATATATATCTTGAAATAATAATATTTAGCAAAAATACACATGTTTAGTAAATAGGTTATAAAGAATTGTGTTACAAAATAAAACAATTAATAGTAGTTCTTTGACAAAGTAATACTAAGTTTCATACAGGAAGAATATTTTCAATTTGCTTTACATAAATTACATATATTATTACAATATATATGTAATAATTGTCTATTCATCTATTATTATCCGTACTATTGTTTAGATATTACAGTATAAAAATAATTGTAGTAGGGTACGTTTTAATGTTACATTTTTAGAGAAAAATTCTTAAATAAAATAATACCTATTATAATTTAATTCTTCATAAGTATGAATTCTGTAATGAAATAATTGTAGAAAATAAATCATCTTGCTTTAATCTCACGAATTTTGCCTAAAAATATAATAAATGTATTTCATTCCAATTCTTCAAAATAAAAAATTTTAATTTTTAAACCTAAATCCCAGTCATAATCTAATTATTATAAATTTATTGAATATACCAAGAAATATTTTATTAATTTAAACTATAATGTTTAATTATAATTATAGAATATAGAAAATTAAATATAGGAAATATGATACAAAATTTGTATAATGTTCATTTTATTTTTAATAAATTTTAAATCTCTAAATTTACATAATTTTAAATTCAATAAATTATTTTGAAATCCAAATATACTTAAGTTGTTTATATATCTTTTCGTAAATAACACTAAAACTGCAAAATATTAAGTAAAAACATTAGTTATTATTAATTTTAATTATCGACAGAAATGAATAAGATGATTTTTAGTAAGTATCCTAGATAAAGTACAAATTTTACTTATTTCCTTTATTATCATAGTGTAAATTATTACTAATAAAACAACTTAGGAATGTATCGAGGATACTTTATTTTAGGATTTTGACCTCTAAAGAATCTTCACATTACTTCTACTAATCTTATCTTTTTATTGACACTATAAATTGTAATAAATATATTGATTTTATCTATAATAAATATAAGTGATTACATTATGATTTATTATTTGGAATAAAAATAACTATCTATCCACAGTTTTAGATCTTTTACCGCTATATAAAATGTATACTCGTATCTCCTAATATTGCATGTGAAAAAGTTGCTCTCCTGTTTGAATAATTAATTTATAATTTAATACATAGGTAATATTGAATTTTTTGGACAATATTCTAAATAATATGCCTTCTTATAGAGATATCTAATCCTATATGTTTGATTTTGACTTCAAATACAACCAAACGAAAATTATGATAAACGATAAAATATAAAATATTTTATAGAATCTTCAGAAGCATCTTTATTTTATAATAGGGTACATAATATTCCTATACTGGTAATAAATATATTTCAACCAAAATACATTTCGCATATGTATTAACATAAATCTTAAGGTTTATATAATGTAATATCATTGTTCATAGTGAAGTAATATGTTTTTATTTTGCAGTGTTACAAAAACACTGTTTTGTAATCGTAATTAGATTACAAAAAATGTAATCGGATTACGTTTAAATATTTTTAGGGGTCAAAATTGTAATCGATTACTTACTTTGAATCGATGCTGAAATATGCTATATTTAATACTATATACCTACAAGTATAACTACAGTTTTAGTACTTATATACTGAAATTATACGGATTCAAATACTCGTAACACATTTTTAAAAAAAATTCGAAATTAGGGCATTTTAACGCATATTTTGTATTAAAGATTTAAAAAAATTGTAATCGTACAAAAAAATACGATTATGTGCAGCCTTTAAAAGGTAATCGATTACTAATCGTAATTATAACACTGATTGTATTGTATGTAGCATATGGTCTTAATTGCAAGTTTAGCAATTTAGTTTTCCAATATTTTGTAAATAAAAATCAATTTAAAATAGCTGTTTATTAACAGTTAATTATCAAATGTAATATTTAGAATTTTTACAAACCACTACCTCTACTCTAGTATAGGTTCTTGCTATATATTACTCCATGTGGTAGGTACTTAATATAGAATATCAGTAGGTAACCTGATTTTTTTTGATCAAAATGGCTCAATAAGACCCTAGGTTAAATTTAGTAAAAATCCGTCTCAATTTATTCTCTTGACTAATAACAGACAAACTAACAAAGTATAGCAAAGTTAAGAGGCTATTTGCACCTAATAACTAAAGTATAAATTCTGACACATGTTATCAAATGGCTTTTTACTTAAAATGCAAAAAAAAAATTGATTTTTTCTACATTGTTCCTGTGTAGGTATTTATAAATATATTTTTTCCGCAAATAGGTTTAAAATGTATCTACGGACATAATAAAAAAAAGTATCAAGTCTCTACGTGAAGTACTTAAAGAGATCTCGTCCTATTCTGTGGAAGTAAAAAGGCCATTTGATAACATGTGTCAAATTTTAGAATTTAGATGCATGCAAATAGCCCCTTAAATAGTATAAGTGCTCGCTCTAATAAATATCTTCCTACCTGTAATACATTAATCAAAATTGTGATTATACTTTTAGATATAGAACACATATACATAGATATTCATAAAATAATCCATCAGTAATTAATGTAATGTATCAACATTATTTATTATATTATGTATTTATAATCAAGGTCGTAATTTATACTGATAAATAATTCCAAGTCCAAGGCTAAATAAATGCCAACACGATACAAAAAATTTAAATTTTAAACCGGCAGATTTACAACTAATCTTTTTTTTTTGAACTTAAAGCAATTAATATACACAATATTTATTCAAAAATTTAGAAAAATTTGAAAATTTTTGTAATTTTATTCTGTAAGTATAGCCTGACATACAATGAATTTATCCAGATCTCTCAGGATATTATGCCAATCAAATAGGATTTCATGTAAGTAACTCAAATTTCCACTTAAATGTCAAATTTTTTTTTTAAATTTCAAATTTACAGTTTTACCAGCTTACCAAAGTACAAATTTAGTGAGAAATTTTTCAATCACGAATAACAATCATGGAATTTTTGATTCCTTCAAATCCAAAGTAAGTTGAAAAGATATCTTCGGATTTTAATGGGCTTTCTGGCTTTTATATGAGGTTTAAAAAGCCGAATATCCCATCAATTTCTTTCAAAAAATTTGACATTTTTCTAAAAATATGAAAATTTTAGGTTGATCCAGCTGGTAAAGCCATTTTAGTGACAGGATGTGATACAGGATTTGGAAATTCTGTCGCCAAAAAGCTACACGAAACTGTAAGCTTAATTTTAAAATTTTTTGTTAAAGGCTTTATATCAGAAGGCCGAATGGATTTTTCAAATTTTTTTGTAAATACATACTAGAGTATGCTCTATATAAAATATCATAGATATCAGGAAAATATCATAGATCTGTTATATAGAATAACAGTTTTATAAGAGAAATTAGATAAATAATATACCCTCTTTATAAAGGCAGAAACAGAAGCCATTAGTCATATTAGCCGTTATAAAAATGTCTTGATAAATCTCCAAATAAAAAAAAATACTTATATTTTTCAAATTTCAGGGCTTTACTGTGTATGCTGGTGTATTTTCAAAAGATTCCGAGGGGTCTAAAGCACTAACTGAATTAGACAAAAATCGAAAAGGTCAAGGTCGAATTGTTGTGGTGCCCATGGACGTGACCTCTGACAGTTCTTGTTCTATTGCTATGGACAAGATAAGAGCTTCAACACAGAGCCTATGGGCTGTCATTACAAATGCAGGTTAATACATTTATTATAGTCTTAAAATCCTATTAAAAACTGTCAAAAATTTGACACTCTTATATGTCAAATTTAGGATATAAAAAGGATATAAAGGGTATATATACTAAAAAGGTGTTAAAAATTTGAACAAACTACTTTAATTTTCAATAAGCTGTTATGTATTTCGACATGAAATTTGTATTTATTTTGCAAGTTTTTAGTTCTTGATATCTTTTTACAAAAAGGATATTTTTTGGTTTATAATGGGCCTTTATATGGGTTTTCTGGTCTTTATATGGGTTTTAACATGGCCTGAAAGCCAATTATATCCTTTCTGTTCAAAAATAAATGTGGTTAATCCGAGAAGAGAGTTTGTAAAATGTTTCCGTACTTTAATACCTTAATCTACCTCTATAATATTTTGCAATTTACCCAAAAAAATTTAAAAAATTATCAAAATATTTTAAAAAGCTACTCTATACTGTAGACTGTAGATCCTTATAACTTGCCAAAATATCCTTATTATAATTAATATTGACTAGTTTTAATTTTGACAAACTTGATTTCATAATGAAATCTAGGATTTCAAATTTGAAATATCGATATAATGCTAATAAAAGTTCCTAGCCTAATAATTTATTTAATGCTAACTTTTAAATTTTATACCGATCAGGCTGGAGTACATGGGGTCAAGTTGAATGGGTGCCAATGGATGTTTATGATAAAATTATTCAAGTAACCTGCGGATAATTGCAATAAATCCCATAAAATGATATCTTTTTATATTATCCTTAAATACTTGCATTTTTTAAAGGTCAATTTACTTGGAACTATAAGAACCGTGAGATGTGCTTTACCTCTCATTAGAAAGGAAAAAGGTGCTAAAAATTTTAATTTTTTTGATATTTGAAAGGATATCTTGGGGTTATAATGAGCTTTGTGGCTTTTATATGAGACTTAACATGTAAAGGCCTGAAAGTCAAAAAACACACTTTTTATAAAATATTTATTTAGGTGGTCGTGTGGTAACTGTGGCCAGTATGCTGGGTAGATATGGGGCAAATTCAAGGTCTAAAAAATTGAAAATATTATAAAATTTAATGTATTTATACAGCAGAGTATTATATAATTATAGTATATTATACAATGCATATTAAATTATTTTTTGTGACAATTAGGTCAGCCTATGTGACAACAAAATGGGGTGTAGAAGGATTTTCTGGTAAAATATATACCTATACTATATAAAATATCAAATATTTTGAAAATTTTGAAAAATTATAGAATGCCTTCGAGGAGAAATGAAACTATGGGGTGTTCACGTTTCAATAATGGAGCCTGGAAATTTTGTAGCTGGTACATGATTTTAAAAATTTTGAAATTTTGAAAAATTTTAATGAATTTTTTACTTACATATAAATAAAGCAACAAGTCTATATGCTGGTGGAGCTGTTCAGAAACAAGCCGACTATATGGTATAGGCATAAAAATTAAAAAAATATTCAAGATCATACAAATAATGGAAATTGAATATTTTAGTGGTCCAAATTGTCAGTGGGTGTCCAGCAAGATTATGGAAAAGAAAAATTTGACAATGCTGTCAAAACTATGCTCGGATACACTACTATAGGGGTATGCAAACTTTACATAGTAAAGTCATATTAAAATCTCTATACAGAGTGTTCATAAAATGACTGGCGATACATTGAATGTGAATAACTCAAAGACCATCAGCCCGATTACCATGATATACATCTCATTCGATAGAGGTTGAACAAACTTAGATAGAACATAGTACATGTCATAATCCAGCTATGCTAATTACTGCGACAGGGTTATTTTACGAAAAACCGTTTCATTGTGTAATACCCAAAAATATTCAAAAATTTTAATTTTCAAAAAAAAATAATTTTTTCAAAGTGCTCTAACTTTTGAAACCGTTGAGATAGAAGCCTCTATTTGGTGTCAAAATGTTATAAAATTATTAAACTTTAAGATTTCTAAGACCTTGACAATTTATAAACTCCAATCACTGTATTTTTGATGCCATATTTGAAAAATAAGCAATTTTTCGTAAAAATAATCGCAGTAATTAGCGTAGCTGGATTATGACATGTAATTTATAATATCTAAGTTTGTTCAACCTCTATCGAATGAGATGTATATGATGGAAATCGGTCTGATGGTCTTTGAATTATTCACAATCAAAGTAGGTCCAGTCATTTAATGAACACTCTGTATATAGCATTAACTGCCATTCTTATAGAATTTAATAGGAGCCAGACCGAATTTCTTATCAAATGATGTGAACCATGTAAAGGATCGTTTCGATTATACTGACAACTTTGGCCACAATATTGGTTCGATTTTTGTTAATTATTTACTAAAATATAGGTAATAATCAAAATTTTTTTTAGAAAATGGATATTGTAATCTGGAACATTGTAATGGATATTGATACTGGAAACTAGCCAAACTACAATTTTTCGACAATTTTTTTTTGTATAATATAATATGTAACCTAATTTAACAAATGTAAATTATCTATCTATCACCTTTTTTAAATACTTGATAGGATTCAGCTTTGAAAAGACAGTTTATCCAAGATATACCTAATACGAGTATAAAATTTGACTTTTTAGAGCTAAATATTTTAGCTTATTAGGTAAACTCTACTATTAATTTGGTATAGGTAGTGTAGTATTAGGCAGTAGTAACTATTACATTTTCAAAAAACTGAAACCAATTTAGGGCAAAGTATATTAAATTGCATAATTATAGTAAATTAAGTAGCTAAAAATCCTATTTTTTAAGATTCACGAGTATGTACGCTCTAATTTGATCATAATTTCTCAATAAATACTCAATAAAAATTCTAAAAATTACATTTTTTTGGATATCATTTCTCAAATTTTATAAATGAATAACTTTGATTTTATTTCATATAACTGATATTCAACCATATAATAAGATAGTGACTGGTACAGATTAGGTTCAGAAAAGTAGGTACATATTTAATTGTATTAGTAGTAGGGCTTGAATGCAAATTTCCAAATCGATTTCTCATCTGAAATATGTATTTCATAGTCATGACAGGTGATGTTATTCAATGAAATTTCAGACACTTTAGAAATTCTTATCCTAAAAAAATGAGGGATGTGTAACAACTCGATATTTTAATCTAGGTAGGTACATATCAAATTTTTAAGCTAAAATATTTTTTTTTAAAATAGATGATCTTTCAAACATCTATTTTGAATAAATCCAAACTAGATTAGAGTCCAAACTCCTAAAAAAATTTAGATAAAAATTGAGTTGATGTTTGTGACAATTACCTTCTTATACTAGGCTTTAACTCACTAGAAGTTGATTAATTGGGCGAGCAAAGCGATGAAGGCATCTCAAGTTGCCCCATATACCCGGTCAAAGGTCAAAGGTCATTTTTTGTTTAAATGGATATCAAATTCAGAATCTCCGTCATCGATAACCTCTAGAACCTCTTAAATCTCAAGTTGTGGCATTTTTCGGGTTCAAAGGTTAATTTTCAGGGACAAAGGAAAGGTCAACTCCCGGGTCAAACCGATATCAAATTCGGAATCTCCGTCATCGATTACCCCTAAAGCCACTAAAACCTCATTTTTGATTTTTCCCATTTGATTAACATGAGGAACCCTTAAAGGGTCCCCATGACCCCAAGAGGTGGGGCAATTTGAAATTTTTTCGAGCATGCACAACTAGACCCTATAAGGGTCCTCCATACATAGTTTGGTTAAAATCGGTTAAGTAGTTTTCGAGTTATGCCGCGAACAGACAAACATACAGACATACAGACGGACAAAGTGCAAGCAAATTTGAATATTAAGGGCGAGCGAAGCGATCCCAATTAGCATTAGTATCTTGAAAAAAAGTAGTCGAATATTGTCATTTGAATTGATGAGGCAATTTGATGTCTCATCTGGCACTTTCTCAGGTTTGTTACTTGGTCCTCCAGAATACTGATAATTTCTTGATAGTCAAATCTTTCAATTCAATTTGTCGAACACCAAACTCATCAAACTTCTTTTTAAATTTCCGGTAAAATGTCTCACAGGGTGTGCATTTTTTCTGGTGAGATTCAGCAGATCATTTGTCAAATTCATCAAAAAACCTTATATATCACTATTTTAGTCAGTTTTTTTGATGATTTTCGAATATTCCCGCTTCAATTTAACAACTGTTTGAATCGGAATTTTCCAAAATTATGTTCATAATCGAGTTTTTGGGTTAAATTTTGTTTCGATATCGCACTACAAAAGCTGTGAACAAGGTATTGGCATTTCTTATTGCACTTGAATTTTGGAATTGTACGTTAAGTAATCCTTTTTTTTTTAAATTTTTAGTAGGTGCCCTACCTAAAAAAATTACTAACATAATCAAAATTGTTTAGTAGTTAGTAGGTATACTTTTCTGCTGGAAGAATCATAGAGCCAGGAATATTTCTTTTACCAAAAATCAGCTTCCAAAAATCCTATTTGGCAAAAGTCCTGTATGACAAACGCCCTATGACAAAAGTCCTATGACAAATGTCTTTTTTTTCCAAAATTATTTTCTCAAAAAAAAAGGTGTTGACATTTTGATAGCCTGATTTTAGGTACCAATAAATCAGTTGCTTTCAGTTGAGTAAATAAATCAGTTGAGTAAATTTCATACAGCATGTGTAAAGTTAGACACCACAAATATATATATATATGGGTAAATTCAATCAAAAAAGGGGTTGAAATTAAACACAAATCATATTCTGTTCAGACTTGCAAATAAATTCAATCATCATCATAAATTAAATACTTGTATATAAACAGATTGCATTGCAAATTTTTTAAATAAGATCATACATAATAAGTTTTACAGTTTGTTCGAAAAATAAGGAAACATCTAAAAAAAAATTTCAAAGACAAAAATTCTTTATCCAAAAAAACTATAATAAAAGTTTCTAAAGGCTCTGACTTAATCTCTTCCCTATTTTGGTTGAATTTACCCCTATATTTTCTAACTTTAATTGATCCTAATCCTAACCAAAAGTATTTAGGGTTAAAAATATGGATTTATTTAAAAATGTGTCATATCTTAATAACCCAGTATATAGATATCTCTGCTAAACTTAAAATTTCCTGCTATTTTGAATTTTTTTGTGTCCTGTCCAGACTTGTAAAACACACTGTATATGAAATGTCATATTCTTATACATAGGTAGTAAGAATTCAAAAATCAGCATTTTTTATAAAAATATCGAACGGATGTTTTAGAATTTCAGTTTCCTCTAAAATTTTTATCACAAAATCACAAAATTTTATCACAAAATTTTATCACAAAATTTTTTTTCTTTTAAAATTATTATAAAAAAATGTTTAGTTTTTTGATTTTGTCAATTTTTTTACTAAATTTCCAACTACTGTTGGTTCATTCTGAGCCATTTGGATTAGAATGGAGAATAGAAGGAGATAAAATTCATTTCAAGCAAATTTTACAAGTTTTTGAAAAATTTGAAAATTTTTTAAAATATGATAGAAATCCAAATTTTGAGCAAATCAAATTTCAACTTGTATCAAATTTGAGAAATTTTGAAAATTTTGATATTTTTGGGAATCCTTTGAGTGAATTCAAAATTTTGAAATCTTTGACCCTTGATTTACATGAGGTTCTGAAAGCTTTGGAGGCAGCAAATTTGGGTAAAATTTCCTAAATTTTGTTTAATTTCACCCACCTTTTTGGTTGAATTTTACCCCTATATTTTAAGCCTAACTTTATATACAATTTACCCAAAATTAAAATATTTATAGGTGATTTCTTTGATTTAGATTGAAAATTTTGCAAATTTTGGTCAATTTTGATCGATTTAAGTTCAATTTCTTCCCTTTTTTGGTTGAATCTACCCCTATATGTTGATCTAACTTTATTCCTGTATGAAATTTACACAAAATTGGAATATTTTCTTGGTGATTTTATTGATTTAAATTGATATTTTTGCAAAAAATTTTGATCAATTTGTATTTAATTTCGGTTAGGATTTCTAAAAATTTGGGATTTTCATACAAAAGTTAAACGATAATTATTGATGTAAATTCAACCAAAATATGGAAATGAGATTAAACTCATCAATTTTTTGATATTTTTTTTAGATAAATCCTTTAAAAAGGCCATCTACTGGCTGAAGAATGGGTTTTTATTTTCAGAAAGGGATTTATTAGAGTCGGCCAAGGCAATCCAGAGAATTCAGGACATTTACAATTTAAAGACGGGAGATTTGGCCGACGGTCTCATTGCCGGCATTTACACTTCAATTACCCTCTCTTGTATGTAAAAAGACCTTCAAAATAAAACCTATTCATCAAAAATTGACCATTTTTGATCCATTTTTTGGGTATCTTTTTGTCACTTTTGGTCACCATATTGGTCGAGTCAATTAACAGAACATGTTTTTAAAAAAAGGTCCATAATCAAAAGACTTTAAAAAGCTATTGTTCAAAATTTGGTCAATGTGGGTCATTGTTGACAAGTTTTCGTCACTTTTGGATCAATTCCAGACCAAAATTCAAAAAATCACTACTTGGTGATTACTTACTTTCGAGTTCATTGTTAAATTCAATAAAAAACCGATTGAAAATCGGTCAGAATCTCTCTGAGATTACTTTTTTTATTAATAAGTTAATAAGAAAGGACTTGAGCTTAAAATCATCCTTTATTTTAGTTGAATTTACCCCAATATTTTTCATCATTATGAAAAATTATGAAATTAAGTTTAAAATAACGGGTTAAATTCAACCAAAAAGAGATGAAATTAAAATATATTATATTAACTAACCTTCAAAAAATAATTTAATTTTTTTAAATTTAAAAAGCATCCGACTGTTTCGAGCTTGGAAGACAATTATACATGGCAAATTTTATTGGTTATGATATTTTATGGTTGAACAAATCAATGGATTTATTACAAGTTGAAAATTGTTCAAATCGACCAAAATTCCGGTCAGTTGATGGTCAAATTTATCAGCCTCCAAAGGTCACAAAGGTATCATATTTTAATATTTACAATTTGTTAAAATTGGTCACAAATTAGAAATATTTTACAAAATTTTGAAAACTTTGTCAAAGTTGATCATTTTTTTGACTTAGTTGGTTAAAATTTGTCAAAATATTTAAAAAATTGGACAAAATTATGAAATTTTTGAAAAGGTCGAGATAAATTACCATCTGGGGAAAAGCCTATCTCGAAAAGGTTGGCTCAAAAATGCGGTTCAAAAATTCGAGCAGGTTCTTCAAATTGACCGAAATTACTCGAATGCCAAAATTGAACTTAAAAAATGTCGACAAGAACTTGAGAGACAATCAGATTCTGTCGTCGAATATCCAGCAGAAATTGATGAGGTAATTATCTTAGGAATTGTAAATTCAAAATAGGGGTCAATTCAACCAAAATAGGGATGAAATTAAACACAATTCATTCAATCAAAATTGATTCTTTACAAAAATTTCAATTTAAATCAAAAGGAAATCGCCTAAAATATTTCAATTTTGTATAAATTTTATACAAGAGTGAAGTTAAACCAAATCTATATAGGGGTAAATTCAACCAAAATAGAGGATGAAATTAATCTAAAATCGTTTTTAATCTGCTAGTTGGCATAAATATTGGACTGCTCATCACAATGCCATTGGCATTTGTCATGAATTCGCAAGAAAAGGTCAATTTTGATCTATTTAAGTTTAATTTCATCCCTATTTTGGTTGAATTTGACCCTATATATTTGGTCTAACTTTACTCCTGCTGGAAGGAGTATGAAATTATACCAAAATATTTTTTTATTTTATCTTTTAGAAAGGGCTGAGAAATGAATTGCGGGGAAAAAAGGCGGGTTGGCAGTTGGAGTATGAAGCCTCGTGTCGTGGAGAAACCCACGTGGTTCAGCCTGGACTCTTTTGTGACTACAAACACGTGGGTCCCTACCTCAAGATTGGGCCACTCAAGAGAGAGATTTTACACTTTGACCCCAAGATTGACCTCTACCATGAAATTATTTTCGAGTCTGAAATCAAACTCATGAAAAAACTGGCTTTACAAAGGGTAAATTCAAAGGAATAAATTATGCACTTTGTGGACAACAAGTTGGCATCAATCGGCTAAAATATAAAAATCTAGGACATTTGGAAAGAGATTAAAAAAAACGTTTGTCTTACGATTAGGACATTTGTCATAGGACTTTTGTCAAATAAGACTTTTATTTTTAGAAGCGGGCTTTTGAAAAATTATCAGTTATACATACACTATACATACACTATACATAATCTTGAGCAGTTATAAATAATCTTTAAGTATAAACTACTCAAACTTCTTGATTACATATCTTTTGTACATTTTTTCCTTAATTTTTATCTGTTGTGGTAAATCCTGACGCAAAAACTCTAAAATGGTAACTCTGATTGTCTTGAAATTTGGCATACATATTTATAACCCCTCTCTTTCGTCTTGATTAGTTGGGATTAACGATCGGATTAATATAACACTTCGAAAAGGCCCTTATAATTAAATCGAAAGATTAATTCGAAGTCCTGACCCTGACTGATAATGTTTTTTTTTTTTGATTATTTAGTTCATAAATGGCGGTTTTGCGAGTGAAGTGCCAGGAAATAGTTACAGTCGTGTAAGTAAAGGGGATGCCAGAGTTACCAAAATTGCCTGGGTTCAGGGTGACGAGTAAGTTATTTAAAAAAATAAAATAAAATTTGCAGTTTTACTTTCACAAAATTTTGATTGAATTCAATCCTATATTTTTGGCCTAACTTAACCCCTGTTTATAAATATTATCCAAAAATTTGTAAAATCTTAACCTAGCTAACTTAAATGAACAGTTAATTATATCCTTATATACTAGTTGATCTATCTTAAGCAAATTTTTTTAATTTTTAATTTAGGTATGATTTTACAAAGAGGATTGAAAGGCGGATTGAGGCTCTAACCGGACTAACGATGGAAACTGCAGAACAACTTCAAATTTTTAATTATGGGGTCGCAGGTCAGCACCTCAACTTTTTTTTTTGACATTTCTCAATCAGTGTTAATTATTATGTTAATTATTGAAATTTAACCCGTTTTTTTAAAAAGTTATGTTATTAATTATAGGACACTATTCATCACACGTTGATTATTTCTACGTAATTTAAAATAAATTTCATCAAAATCACTAAAATAAAATAATTTATATAGGTAGTTTCAATAAAATTATTTTGCATGATCTATAAAGGATGATAAAATGGGTCAAAAAGCGATGGCGGGCTCAGGAAATCGCATCGCCACTCTCCTCATTTACATGAACGAGGTCGTGAGGGGCGGGTCGACCGTTTTCCCTCAATTAAATTTGAATTTGAGCCCAATTAAGGGGTCAGGGATTTTCTGGTTCAATTTACTCGATGATGGGAGAGGAGATAGCCGGACACTTCATGCAGGTATTTTCTAAATTCTATTACTAAACCGTAGATTAATCTTGCGCTTGCGCGAGCACTTACTATTAAATTTTACTTGCACTTTGTCTGTCTGTTTGTCTGTCTGTATATCTGCAAAATTTTAAAAAAATTTGTCAAAAATTTTTCAATAGTAAATTCTTAATTACCTTAAGGTGTGAGTCAACCCTGGCGAGATTTTCAGATTGAATTCAGATTTCTCTTTAGTTATTATTACTCTAAAAGAAAATTTAAAAAATCAAATTTTTTTTACATCAAAATGAAGCCAAAATTCAATCGAATTTTGAAATTTTTTTGAAAATTTTTGAAACTGACCTAAATTTTCCTCTCTTATCCTCAGGTTCATTCTCAAAGTCCACATTTCCCAGATGTAAAACTACGGCCACAACACCCTAAATCAAATTTTTGTAATTTTTTTTATAACTAATCTACAATATCTCATATACACAATGTTATATTCAAAATATATCTCAAAATATGTATTTGAAAATACATAATATTTATACTACATATTTGCTAGAAAAAAACCTCTTTATAAAGCATATTTAAACTTATATAAAGCTTTGAAAAAACCATGTTTTGGCCTTAATTTCTCAAACTCTTATGGATATGGAGTCCTAGTACAAATATTATAGGTTTACATTTTACATACAAATATTTGCAGGTTGTCCAGTAATCCTAGGAAGTAAATGGGGTAAACTAATTTGATTTTTAAAAAATTTTAATCAAAAATTTTTGAAATTTTGATTGAAATATTCTCTCACAGGTGTTAACAAGTGGATTCATGAATATGGACAAGAATTTCGAAGGCCATGTCAAGCTAAGGACAAGTCAAATTCATCACAATTCTAAAATCAATCAAAAATTCTAAAAAATTCTATACCATATTAATTAGCATTATATTAATTAGCAATATAAAAAATTATGATAATAGTATCAGTATACATACTCATATAATGTGCTCATAATGTAGGTAATTTTACAAATAAAAAATTGTTTTATTTTTCGTGAAACCATATTATGTCATATCATGTCACATAATTATATTATAATTATTATAATTATAATTATAATTATAATTAGGTTATATTATGTATAATTTATTATGTTAAATTTTAGTAGACCGCCCTCATGCATTCTTTCCCACAGCCGTATTTACAACACAATTGCCCGCTACGACACTCCGAGTCACTTATACAATTCCTATTGGAAAAAAATTTAATATTTTTTTTTAGATTTCTTAAATAGGACTAATTTAAAGGTCATTTGAAATTTATTTTAGTCATTTTAAGTTCAATTTAAGTTCATTTTTAAGGCATTGATCTGAGCAGATTTTGAAACCATGTAATCTGAAAACTGATCTGATATTTACCCATATTATATCGACTATATTAAGTGAGCAAATTGCTTTATCTCGATTTTTTGTCGAATGCAAATTGGTATAACTCTTATTTTTTTGAGAAAAATGAGATTTTGACATCAAAAGATAGCAAAAAAAATCGTCAGGAAGAAGGATTTTACGTTTTGCTTCAGAGAAATCAACAACTTTTTCGAGATGTAGGGAATTACAATTTACAAAAATCGAGATAATCCAATTTGTCACACTTAATAGTCGAAATTTTGATCTTATATTTATATCGACTGTTAGGTGACAAAATGCTTTATCTCGATTTTTTGTCGAATGCAAATTGATATAACTCGATATTATTTTTTGAGAAAAATGAGGTTTTTATATCAAAAAATAGCAAAAAAATGGCGAGGAAGAAGGTTATATTTACGTTCTTTTTACGTTTTCTGATTGATCTGAGAAATCAATAAATTTTTCGAGATAGATGTAGGAAATTGCAATTCATAAAAAATCGAGATAATGCAATTTGTCACACTTAATAGTCGAAGCAAATAAAGTGAAGCAAATGTTTTTAAGGTTGTACCTATTTGGGTCGAATACGCAAGCGCCAATCCCGCCATTATCAGCTGGACATTGACCTCGACGGTTATTTTGGTTTTGACCTCCACCGTTATTCCAATTTCCTCCTTGATTTCCCTGATTTATATCTCGATATCCCCCCTGCTGATTATTTCTGTATCTTTCTCGAAATCCCTGCCCAAATTGGTTCCCTGATGGACCTTGGAAACCAAATTGAGGTCGTCCAGGCTGTCCACCCTGGTTACCAGTTGGACCACCGAAATATTGACCATCTTGAGAAAAAAAAATCAAATTTAAAAAATCGTTAATATATGTAGATAAAACTTATAAGTTAAAATTTGATTTAATTTCAAATTTGAAAATTTTGACATTTTTGGAAATCCTTTGAGTGAATTCAAAATTTTGAAATCTTTGAACCTCGATTTACCATGAGGTAGGTCCTTAAAGCTTTTACCCTGAAATTTGGGTAAAATTTCCTTAATTGAGTTTAATTTCACTCATATTTTAGTTGAATTTGCCTCTTTAAAATCGGTATATGGTATCCCTTGATCCCTGTATGAAATTTACCCACAATTGAAATATTTATAGGAGATTTCCTTGATTTTAAATGAAATTTTTGCAAATTTTGGGCAATTTTGATCGACTTAAGTTTATTTTCACCCCTTTTTGGTTTAATTTACCCTGTATATAAATGTATAACTTTACCTCTGTATGAAAATAAGCCAACGTTTTTTTAGTTTAGGTTAGGATTTTTAAAAAATTGAGTTAATTTCATACAGGGGTAAAATTAGACCTAAAATATAGGAGTAAATTGAATCAAAATATTATGGAGATTAAACAAAAAGTCATTCTGAAAAGAGAGTGATCAAATTATCTTCGAATAGAACAAAAATTCGAAAAATTTTATCAAAATTTTGAAAACTCGACTAAATCTATACCTACATATTATGTACTGCAAATGAATTATGTCAATAAATTTGTAATTTTTGTGAGTTTACCTGTCCCATGGAATCCTGTAATTGCCAGACCAAGACATGTCACAAGTAAAATCTTGAACATTTTCAAAATTTTCAAAAAAAAACAATTTCCAAAATTTATAAATAAAAATGTGGCAAATATTGAG
This sequence comes from Nanhermannia cf. coronata Gr-Ori-00579, assembly GCA_034699045.1. Taxonomy (NCBI): domain Eukaryota; kingdom Metazoa; phylum Arthropoda; class Arachnida; order Sarcoptiformes; family Nanhermanniidae; genus Nanhermannia; species Nanhermannia cf. coronata Gr-Ori-00579. The sequence goes on from JAQIXA010001764.1 coordinate 20,979, forward strand.
TAGAATGAAAGATATCTTAAGATTCAAGAACTTTAAAATTTCTTATACTTTTATACCTTGAACTTGAGACCACAAATTATTTCTATTTTTATATAAGTAGGTAGGTTACCTACCTACCGTAGGTATAAGATAGTATATCTTGCACTATACCGATACTTAATAACCTAACTTGTAAAAAAACGAGCGAAGCGAGCACTTACTATTCATATTTGATTGCATTTTGAATCTCGACTTGTCTGATTTTTTGAGGGATAACTCTTAAATTATTTGACCAATTTTAACCAAGCTTGGCTTATAAACTTATATAGGGTCTAGTTGGGCCATTTCGATAAAAATTTTAGGCAATATAGGGTCTATTTGTGCCCTTTTGACAAAAATTTCAAATAAATATAGGGTCTAGTTGTGCCATTTTAACTAAATTTCGACCTATATAGGGTCTATTTGTGCCATTTTGACCAAAATTTCAACCTGTATAGGGTCTATTTATGCAATATTGACAAAATTTCAATCCATATAGGGTCTAGTTGTGCCATTTTGATAAAAAATTCAGATTACACAACACCTTGGACTACTATGCTATGAAGCCTTAAAGTGTCCACTTTCTAATGTTAATCATATGAGAAAAAAATAAGATTTAAAACAAATCAGAGTTTCCGAATATGATTTTTCATATCAGAAAATTGACCTTTAACGTCGAAAAATGAGATACCTTCAATAGATATGCCTTGGACAATTAAAAAATAAGAGTAGCTAATTAAATCCTAGTTTATTTAAATCTACCATTATAGGTATAGAGACATGACTAATGGTCTGTAATTACATTTTAACTGGTACTTTTGCTGACGATCGAAATATTCTCCAGTAACTACCTTATACTACACGTATACCACTGATATGCAAAACCGCAAAAAGGAAAATTTAAAATTTATAGCTCGCTCAAAAGACCATGCCGGATTTGTAGCTTTTTTTTGGCCACAACGAACACTAGTGTATATATATAAGACTTGTCCTATTTTGTAGCCCTTGAAAAGGGCCTTCGAATCATACCCAGTCACAATAACCGCCATAAATTCCCAATAGGGTAAATCCTTGTAAAGTGTGAACACCAAAAAAAATTT
>JAQIXA010001765.1:0-22095 GCA_034699045.1 Nanhermannia cf. coronata Gr-Ori-00579
CCAAATATTTTGTGTAAAAATGGTTGATTTTGATGTGAACTTTACATTTAATATAATGGGATCGAGTAGTTTTGGTCAGCGATTTCAATTTACCTTGTGAGAGTATTTAAAAATCAACAAAATTTTGTATGACACCCTGTATAAATGAATAGAAATAAATATGATTGGCTTATATCTATTAAGTTATGAAAATGTACAAAATATTCGTGTATGACAATTCAATTCATTTCTTTCAATTTTTTTCTATAGTTCTGTCGACTAGTACTATGGTAGGGTAGTATCTACTAAGAATAAGGTAAGACTATAGGTAAAGGTCCTGAAATAATTTTTTAGGAATTTTTTTTACCCGCCCGGCTAATCCTAATCAGGAAGAACATGCAAGAATGAGCACAAAAGCTATCAATTTAATATCCTACGGTAAAATAGGCCTAAAATATTCTCATTGTATTGTACTGCTACTATACCTTGGCTCTAATGATTTGTATTGTACTACTAATACCTGCTACTATATAAGTTATACAGAATAGTAGTATTTTATGAGACCAAATTAAATTTACGCCTTTCGCATTCATTACTAAGATAATATGCGAGGAAATTCAAAAGTAGATCAGAAGCTTTCTTTGCAGAACACCTTTTCAAAACGATAAAAAGCAAAATTTCAAGTCACAAAAAGTCACAAAATTTCATTCATTTAACTAAGGTATACATACTACGAGTAGTTATTCATACTACTTTGTAATTCTAATCTACCTAAATTTTAAAAATAAGAAATTTTTCAAAATAAGATCAAAACTTGAATGAGATTTTTGGCTAACTTGAGAAATGTGACAAGATTATAAGTTAAATTAAATTAATCATCAAAATCAAAAGTCAAAGGAGATTGAAAGTCAAAGGGATTTGACATAAGGTACAACATACGAGTTGTAAGGTCTATACCTAAGATATAATAAAGAAATAATTATTAGAATTCATTTTCATTATACCTATTACAAGTAGAAAGACAAGCTCAATTTTAAAGTAAATCTCTAAATACGACTGTATATAGATACTATAAATGCTAGTACTATAATACAAGTATTTCTCTTTTGTACTTTTCTTTGACAAAACAGAGTCAGAAATTTCATCTCTCAAGAATTTCTCGAGTCCAATTATTCAATCCGAGGATCAGCAGCTCCAGAACTTTGAAATCATTTTGTTACAATAATAGAAAACAATAATAATAATAGAGATCTTTTACATGCTCTTCATATACAGTATACATAGAATAGATACATAGAATAGATACATAATGCAATGGTTATTTTCGCTAATTTTACAAGAAATTTGAATTTTATCTGTACAGTAGGTTTTTGATTTTGAAACGAATTAATCTCAGAAATACGAAAATTCTCAGCTCAAATTTCAGATTCTCAAAGCTCAAAATTTTCTTGTCTTTTAAGATATGTGTAGATTATACAGATATAGTATCTACTTTAAATATTCAAAAGTATGACTTATCTCTAATTTGGTTGATATTTCCCCCTACATTTTTGGTCTAACTTAGCTCCTGTTATAAAATAAACTCAAATTTTTTTTAATTTAGTTTAGGTTAGATTAGGATTTTTTAAAAATTTGGGGTTAATTTCATATAGAGGTTAAGTTAGACCCAAAATATAGGTGTAAATTCAACCAAAATAGGGCTAATATTAAATCAGATTCCATGTTCACATACAATTTTTTAGGATCCGATCTAATACATATGTATAGAATACAGATACTTAGAATTAGTACCCTATGCTTTCTCTAGTCCAAAATATAAGCCGAATGTTTAAAATCTTTACAATTTTTTACAAATTTGTTCAGTTCTTTATAGATACACACATTTCACTTTCAGGGCAGTCTTATTTTCTGTATTATGATTATGATACATCCTGGTACTATAATAGTATAGTCTTGTTAAGTAAAATGTATGATCATTAAAAAATCGTTAGTTTCCGAGTTGTCGACTCGACTGGTGTGGTGTGGTGTGGATAAGGGGATGAGAAATGGATCAAGTAATTTGAAGTTTTTGACGCAATCAATCATCACAGAGAGCTCAATCAAAAATCGAAAAAATCACACGTGGAAAATATATAAATAAAGATTAGGACATATCACTACATAAGCCTGAAATAAATCCAATCTTTTTCTCATTTTTCAAGGTAAAAATCTCAACTAAATTCAAATTTTGATATCTAAACCATTCAAATCAAATGTTGGACAAAAAAAAAACACTTTTTTACCTTATACAAATGAACATACTACCTACAGATACTAGTAAAAAATAACCCTTTCCTATAATGTATATTGTATACGAAGATAAGTATTTCCTTTCAAATGATAAATTTCAGTTTTCTTTTGTCTATTTTTGATTTGTTTTTCTCTTTTATTGAATGCTATTGCTATTGTAGAAAACAAAGTATCTAAAGGAGTAGAGATAAGGTCTTTAGAAAATGACTCAAATAATCTTAAACTCAAAATGTCACATTCGAAAATATCAAAATAAACACTTACACTTATCTAGTTACCTCAAAAAATCGAATATTACTTGACCATAACCTAGCATAATTAGCTTGACCTTAATATAGGGTACAGTATACAAGAATTATTTCATTAATTTAAAAAAAAATAGATCATCTGTTTGGGTAAATAAGAAAATTATGAGATCAAGAGTCAAAATCAGGGCAAATGCTAAAGTAGAGGTCAACGTTTTTTTGACAGTTTTTGATTTTGAGATTTGGACATGCTTTTTTTGTATGAACCAGTCGTTTTTCTTAAGTTACTTTTCTATAAAAATAGATTTGAAAATCAGGAGAAAATTAACTTTAATTAAAGAAAATTTGCTGAAAATTTGCACCAATCAAGTTTTTGGATATTTAGTCCCAAAATTTTGTTATCATTATAGAAGATGAAACAAAAAGTATATTTGAGAGATAAATAGTGATTTGATTTGAAGCCTTACTCGACATACGAGTACATAGAAAATGGTTGAAATCGGTTGCTGGGAATTCTCGAATTTTCGAATTCAATGATAATTTATGAAATAAAGGCTGGCTGGCTGTAGAAAAGAGAAATAAAATCTAAATCCTTTTACCCATAAGAAATACATGTATAAAATCAGGGTATTATTTCTCGAAAAAGCATTTCTTTGATCTCAATTTTGAGACTTGAGGGATTAGAGCAAATAGGCTTACAGCTTAAATGATATGAGAAAGATATGATTATTATTTTATATTTTATTTTACTTTCCCTAATACTTACTACAGATACTTCAATTACAAATACTACTGACAACTATACAGTACTAGTATCTGTACTACCATTATTATCTCTCTAATGTTGTCTAATTCGTGAAATAAAAATGAATTCGAGATTTTTTCAACTTTTTCCAGCAATTATGAGCGAGTCAGCAAGTTTTCAATCATGGGAAATTATCGGGGAATCAAATCAAATTGGAATTTTAATGCCCTTTATTACTGACTACTGTGATATTATACGGTTATTAGAGTCCAAAATTTTTAGTAGAAAAGTTTACAAAAATCTCACATTTTCGATCGATTCAATGGCACAATTTCAACCGTAATTGGTGCTTTGAATTTGCAAATCTGGCATAAAAAACAGAGGCAGTTTTATACGACGATTGCCTTCAATCTTTATCGCTCAATAATCATCAAGATATCAATTTTTATAAAATTGAGCAAAATTTTCAAGAAAATTTCATCAAAACCCTATCTTTAAAATATACCTACACTCGTATTCTTATCTCGATATTCATTTTAAATTTTGAAATCTGAGATTTCTTAATAAATCAAAAGGTCAGAATCTTAGATTTCAAATTCAAAATTGAGATACTCTTAAGGCTAACAATCTTTGAAAATGAAACTCACCTTACCTTAGGTATTCCTTACCTTAGGTTATATTATTAACCAAAATTGGCATAAAAAACCAATTGGCATCCAAAATTATGTAAAATAACCTCCGATTTAATCTGCTATCTGTGTGAAATTAACCCAAATTTTTAAAAAATTCAAAACAAACCTAATCTAACTTAACTAATCGTAAGGATAAGCTAAATAAATTTGGGTTAATTTTATACATGGATAAAATTAGACCAAAAATATAGGGGTAAATTCAATCTACTCGTAAATAATTTAAACACAAGCCTTTTGAAAGCTGAAAATTTTTGTTTTCAAATCTGAATGAAATAAGTTTTGGTAAAAATTTATCAAAAAATAGAATTTAAGATACGTATTTCTAGTTGGCCTTTCATATTTTTTGCTTAAAATTGTATACCTAAATAAATTTGTATTTTATAACCTTCAATAAATAGAATTATTTAAGACAATTTGTATAGGTACGAGTATTTAGCCTATTTCATTTTGGGTTAAATAGCCAGATTCTGAGAAACTCGTTTTCAAATTCAATTTCACAATTCAATATTTCAAGATTATTCTTTTCAAGTTTGGTAAACGATATCAATACTCTGATATGATGCAAGCTATTTCCCCTCAAAAAATGTACAAATTAGCATAGTTTTGAAGCTTTTTCAAATTTCGAGTCAAAACTTTTCTTCTTCTAATTTTCTTTAGAGAAATGAGTCTAGTTTTCACTTTGACTCAAGAAACTTATAAGAAAAAGTTTGAACTTTTTACTACTACAAGTATTTTTGTTTTTTCTCTCTCAAGTACTATGTATTTAGTATGTATGAAGTACTTTGTACTTTATATAATGTTTTGGGTCAAATTAAGAGACAAAAACTCTATTAACTTGAACATATATGTAGTAACTTATACTAGTAAGTATCTAGTAGTAGTAGATCTCTCGAATCTGAATTTTGTTTGACACTTTTCGTTTTAATTTCAAACCCTATCCTGATCCTGTCAAACTATTTCCTAAAGTACAAATTAATTTTCTAACCCTAGGACTTTTTCAAAGTATTCTATCTACTACTATAGTACTATATACTGATAGAACTGACTCAACTGACTCAAAACTAGCTCAGAAAAACTAAACAAAAATAATAATATATTGTTTAAAATCTGTAGAGAAAAGTTTTACATGGGAAAACATACTACATATTGAAATATCTATAGGGTATTTCTTAAAGGGTTTTTGAGGGTATTTTGTTGTATAAATAGAATGAAATTAAGCATTTGCCAGCTCTTTTCATACTCGAAGAAATGTTCTCTTTTTTGCATTTTCAAAAAACTTTTCTTTATAACTGAACAACTACTCGTAGTACTATAGTACTAGTAGTTCTACAAGTACAAAAAAAGTACAAAACTTTCAGTCAAAGTCTATCTACTACTAACTATTTTATAAAAGTATTTTTTTGAATACAAGTATGTAATCTAATGTAAAATGTACCTACATAGGTCTTTATGTGTATAAGGATACAAGGATACATGAGATGGATAGATTGGCTGAGTAATATAATATCTGTTCTGTATGTATAGTATAGGCATTCAAAAATTTTGAAATTTGCTAAATATATCTCTTTTGATGTCAAGAAGATGTCTTTCAATTCTGGTCGAGCTTTCAAATCATCCAACTACATACATTAGACTTGTATACCTATTACTATACCATACCAGTAGTTGTATAAAATCAGGCTCAAAATTGCCAAATTTTTTTCAATCAAATACCAAAATAATTTAGTAAAATGCAAATTCTATGTATCCGTTTGTTTTTGAAGTTGATAAAAATGTCTCTAAAATTATTTTAGATCATTTTTCTTAAATCACCTTAGATTACTTTTCAATGTGGCTATCTATCTACATTAAAGTAGAGGTTTGGAAAATTTTTAAATTTAGATTTGGACTAAATTTCTGTTTAACAGGCTGGTAATTTGATCTGGAATTATTTTAAAGAATATCTTTAGTATTTCTAGATAATAAAACCTCGTATATTATGTGCTAAATATAAAAATTTGAGGTCAAAATTATAACTGGTCTCTAAACTGGTTTCTAAAAACTTTCACTAATCTACCCCTCTATTATAGAGTATTATTGTAGGATACTACTACATACTACAATACAATCAAATCTCATTTTAAAATCCTCAGAGATATTTTGATTTCGACCAAAAGTCAGTGAGTGCTAATATTCTGTACATTGCACACGAGCATAAATTTGATGAATTTCATAAAACTTGATAAATCTGATATTTCGAGTTCAAAATTTAAATATCTGTCTATTATATTCTAGGTATTACTGTACTGTAGTTTATACTAAATATCAGTAGATACTTATACTTACTAGTACTAGTACTAGTACTAGTATCAGAATGGCTGGCTTTGGTTCGTAATTAAATGAGAATTCGATACATTTGCATATCAAATTGCTCGCTTCGATGAATAGAACCCGAATTAAGTTACCTTATTAGTCCATACATATCCCCATTTAATTTAATACCATTATCTCATACTACCAATACCAATACTACTATATTATAAAGGTAATTTGTAATCCGAATTCTCTTCTATGATTGATTCAAACTCGTAATTTTTGCTACATTGTATCAAATACACAAATAAAATTTGTCAAACTATAAAAATCCAAAATAATTATAAATGCTGTGTTTTATATGCTCAAAAGCTGCTTTTTTCTTTAAATTTTTCAATATTTTTGGACAAAATTTGATTGGCTATTTTGTTTATATATTTGACTAGTGAAATATGGAATTCAAAGTTAATCCTATCAGTATAATTATGAAAATGAAAGCATTGTTACCTATCAAAATCCATATTTGAGAAATTTTCAAAATCCTGGTGAATTACTCTATAGATCTAGGCCTATAGTACGAGTATTAGGTTGGTTGGTAATAATGGAAGTTTTCAAATCTGTTCTAAAATTAAATGGGCAGGAAAAATTGGAATTTTGAAGAAATCCAACAAAATTAAATGAGCCCTTTTGAAATCTAAAATTTCGATCTCAATAACCCTACCTAATCTATGAGACTGAATAAAAAATATCTCCCTCCATTACCCTTACCAGATTTTGAGGGAAACCCAATAATTTTAAACCATTTTCAAAATATCAAAAAAAAGCTTTAAAAGTCCAAATCTGAAATTGCAACTATTTCAGTAGGGTACTTTAAGATACTAATATAAGAGGATTATTCGAGTCTATATTAGGCTATATGTATTGGAAAAAGTTCCTAGTTTATGGTTTTCTCCTATTTGGATCTATGTATCTTGGAAATAAGCATCAAATCAGCCCTTTATTAGTCAATTACGTGAAATTGCCAACCTTTGAACAGTTTTAAATTGCAGATTGTGCCTTTGGACAATGAAATGTGGACAAAAAAAAAGTTTTTCTTCTCCTTCCATCCTCCTGCTGTAAAATCCAAACCAAAGAATAAGAATGAAAGGAAGTAGGAAAAGATAAGAAATATTGAATGAGTTTTGGGGGTACTATGGGTGTAAAATTTCATTTTTATTGGTTTTGAAAGCTGGTTCTTTAATCAGCAATAAAAATGTGGTTTAAAAAGACCTTTTTATTAAAATTACACCATCATCAGAGCTTGAAAACCATACTCAAAGCTCTCAAAACTTTGAAAAATTTAGTCAAAATCGCAAAAATTCAATGTTAATTTAAATGGACTTTAGCTTAGTTTCTGTTTTAACGAGCATTTATCTAAAAAACTAGTAGAAATAAGACAATTTTTTAGAAAACTTAGGCTTTTATTTCACAATTTGACAAATTTTAGAGAAATTAAGACCCCAATTATGATAAGAATTATTCAAAAATGTAGTCCAATATTGAGAAGTGGGAAAAAAGGCAAGTTGGCTTCATAACATGGACTTTGTAGAAGGTCCAAAATCATCAAAAATAGCAAAAATTTTGTAAATATTCGAAGCATTTGTAAATGAATTAATTCGATTTTGAGATCCGTTTTTGATTCTGATCCATTTTTCTGGTCTAAAAAATAAAAAAGATAGCTCGGAAAAGATTTCATCTCAACTTTGATTGAATTTCCCTCTATATCATTGATCTAACTATACACCTGTATGAAATCAACCCAAAATATATATAGTTTAGCATAGGATAGGTTAAAAGAACGTACATACACTAGATACTATAAGTATCTTCCAATTTAAAATTTGGAAATTTTGAATCCGAATAAAATTATTAATGGTTAAAATTTTAAAAAAATTCCTAAATGCAGATGCTGATGGAACTTTTTTTGTCTACAATTTTAAAAATCAGTCTATTTTTTTAAATAAGATTTTTTTTGAACAGAATGGGTATAGGTGAGTAGTAGCTCTTTACACCGAAATTTTTGAGGCTTTCGAGCTACCAAAATGGACTTTGCTCAAACTGATAAGATAAACAATAATCATAATAATAATTCGGAATTTTCCCCAAAAAAACCTGAATTTCGAGAATTACACATTTTTACAATAATTTCTTATCTTGTAAGTAAAACTTATTTTATTTTATATTTATACCCGACCTATTTCCCCCCTATCTCTAACAGCTTAAATTTTACTTTAAGAACTTTCTCTTGTACATATACTATAGATACTTACCAGTCTAGTAGGTACTATCGCAGTATCTTCTATACAAGTAGTATACTGTATTAGGAAATATATTTTTATCTTTTTTAAATTTCTAAAAGACTTTCAAGACACAGTCATATCTGGCCTGCCATACAAAATATAGTAGTAAAATACAGAGATAGGCTTTGTCTTGTTTTGTACTGAGAAAACTTGTAGATGTTACTCTTTGAAGAGATATAATTTTATACTTTTATTCTTACTATACTAGTACTAGTACACTAGTACAGATACTATGGGACTAGGTATAATAAGAATAAAGAATTTAAGAATAAATACAAGAAATATATGACAAGGCCCGATCCATTTAGAGATTTATTACTTTTCTTCGGTTTTTCAAGCTTTCCCCTTACTACTACTACTACCATATTTATACAGATAAAAAGTAGACATACACTTTTCTCAAAAAAATTTATCAAAATTCGAATTAGATTAGATACAATTTTGGACACAATTTAAGCAAAAAATACTAAAAATATTCGGTTTCAAGTGAATAGAATTCAATGATTCAAAAGGAAATCGGATTTCAGCGCTTGACCATGTTAAAGCTCATATAAAGACCAGAAAGCTCATTTCAATCCTGATATTCTTTGTAATTTAAGATTTTTCGATAACCTATATTTTATAATCGATTCGATTTGATGCAAATTTTCTCAGATTTGGCTCCGAAAAATGTAACAAATTGTCAAATTTTGTCCGAAAATCACAAGAAAAGTTTTGATTTGATCTTTCTTTCAATTTTTTTTTGAAATATCGAAAATTACTCTGATTATTGATTATTATATTCTAATGGACTAAATTGCAAAAAAATTGAGAGATTTTTTTTGTAAATTTTGTAGGATATCAAGTGTTATTTTACTTGTTTGAATAAGGGACTTTATATCGAGGTAGCTAAGTAGGGTACTTGTAGTCTAAGAGTCTAATATATGAAATTTTGTAGGTTTAGTTTTTGTTAGCCATTGTTTGAGTCACCCATTATTTATTTTGTCCACTCAGAATGGAAGCCAAATGATAAATTGTCCTTCATTTGACTGATCGAGGACTTTCAGGACCTAAAATTCCAAAAAAGAAAGACAAGAAAATACTTAATAATAATAATCAATAATAGTATACTGGACAAAAACAACGGATCCACAAAATACATTGACTTAATACGGAATAACCAACTAGACTACTATACAGGATTACAATCTCATTATTTCTAGTTTTAGCTCGAAAATTTGCTAATTTCTATTAAAAATGGGATACTAAAAATAAACCTACTTTTAAAAAATCCAAATTTTTTGCAATTAAAATTTAAATTGGATGATTCTAATACTTGTTTATGAAATTTTGCTCAAAATGAAAAAAATTATTGACTGAAATTTGATTCAAAATTCAAAATTTTTGAAGTATTTTGTGGCTAAAGTATAATTTCATCCCTATTTTGGTTGAATTTACCTTTATATTTTTAGTCTAATTTTACCCTTTTATGAAATTGACCCAAAATTTAAAAACAGGGATAAAGTTAGACCAAATATATAGGGGTAAATTCAGCCAAATTAGGGATGAAAATAAATCAGAGCCGTAAATCATTTGTAAATAAGCGAAATCACGAGCTTTTCTGACAGTTATTTTTCGAAATAAAAATACTAATAAGTACTCTACCTACTGAAATAACTACCTACCAGAATTAGACCTATAAATCTAGAACATGTAGAAATGTCTATTATGTATTTGATGAGTCTCGAGTTTCGAAAAAAATCTTGTATAGGTACTTAAATGTACAGTAAATAGAAGCTAATTGTTCTTGGATTCGATAAAAAAATTATTATTCAATTCTAAGAATCGACATAGTCTCTCCTTCCTGTATATCTGCTGTTTAGTAAAAATAATGACAATTTATTAAAAAAAACAACTCGATATGAAATGTCATTATTTCTACTCAATAGCTCGTAAAGTACTTGTAAAGACATAGACAAAAAACACTTGCTTGTGCTCATTTATTTATAAATGGATAAAATTATACATGAAGTCAGGGCAGGCATTTATTTTCTATTTTATGGTGGAAAACTACGAGTTTTTCGAGACAATTGATGTGAAGGGTCTCTTAATTTCGTAGAAACCATTTCAATTGAAATCAATTTTAAAAATGAGCTCTTTCCCCTCAAAATTCAAAATTTATTCTATAGGTATTTAGTATTTACCCATCCATTTCACAGATACTTTTAAAGGTACATAGTGCTCAAAATTTCTGTCCATTTTTCATTAAATTTTGACTAATTTCAATCGAATTTTAACCATTTAAGCAGGTTTAATAGTCAATTCCATAACATAAATAGTGGCTGAAAGAGGCTTGAAATTCCCAGTAAATTCCCAGTTTATAGATTGAAAAAAATCCTGAATATTAGTTTAAAATTAGATTAAAAAGAGATTTTTTGAATTTGTGAGCTTTTGTGATGGTTTGATCAACACATACTTCGTAGTTTGCATAACTTTTACGGGAAATTTGTGTTTTAATTGCAGTAGTAGTAGTAGTCTCTACATGGAGTTTTTGGTGACAAGTTTGACAAGGAAAGCAATTAAGAAAGCATTTAACGAGACAATGGGAAATTCTGGTCTCTCTGATGAAACCATCCGACCATTCATTCATTCTCTATTATTGACTATGGCTATTGTAATGGACCAAATAAATACTTTTTGAGAAATTACTTTACTACATATAATATTCAGTATTTACTTCAACTACTTGTACAGTAGTACAGTAATATACAGCAATTCGATTGGTTTTAATTCGAAAGTTTTGAATATTGACTCTGGGAAATTATTCGCCCCAAGAGAAATTCAAGTGCACTTGCACAACACATCCATTATATAGCCTCGTAGTAGCTCGCATCTTTTTTTGAAATTTTTTTGAAAAATTCTAAATAACTTGCTTATTTTGAACTCGAAAATTTTTAAGTTAAATTCCAAAATGTTATTTTAGCAATGAATTCAGACTTTAAATATCTTTTAGTTATAGTATAAGCATCTTTTATCCTCTTTTTATTTTCTAATTCAAAATTTTGGGTTGAAATTCTTGATTTTTTTCATAATATGTAGGTATTTTGATTATATTACAAATCTAGGATTTCAAAACCGAAATTTGAGATAATAATGTCACTGGATTTTCAAACAGAATTTTGTTAACAGAATATACAGACTTTAAATACCTACTAAAATTGTTTTTCTTCAAAATTCCAAAATTTTGAGTTGAAATTTTAGATTTAATTCCTTTCTAAGTTATTGTAGATTTTTAAAATCTAGGATTTTAAAATTGAAAGTAGATATTCGGTTTTCAGATCTTTGCATTGTAAATCTCATATAAGAAAGCCCATAAAACCCAAAGATATCCTTTTCATTTGAGATACGAATGTCACTATTAAAGATTTTAAAAAAACTTTGTTAAAAATTCAAATAATTTTAGATACTTTCTATAGATGATCCAAAGTTTTAAATTTTGGATTTACTCATATGATCGTATATTTTTAAAAATTGAAAGATTTAAGTAGAGTCTAATAATGGTATTCTTATCAGAATTTTCAATTTCGATAGGTACATTGATTTCCTAATCAAATGGACCAAAACTGAGATTTCAAATTGAAAATTGAGCTACAAAAATGTATAGGAATGAACTATTGTCGAGCTTTTTTGATAAATTCTAAATAAGAGTCTTATTTAATTACACATTTGTGTATGATCAATACAAATATTTGCATTAATTCAGACCTACTTTCTGTGAGTCTGCTGTGGCTGTATCTCTTTATCTATTTACACAAGTATCTATGTGTATTTGCCATTTGCTATATTTATACACCAAGTCAATTGGAAACAGATGGGGAAATCAGAGTTAATTAGATTTTCACTCAAAATGGTTCAAAAAAACCTCAAGAAGACTCCGCATATCCCCAAAAGTAAAAGTAAAAGTAAACTTTCCCTTCAAAAACTCTCTCTCTCTATTATTGACATTTACAAGGATATATTTTCAATTCATTTCTTCTACTTATATAGATAGGTACATACTTCTTTAGTAGTATGGAAAATAAATCTAAAGTATTCTTATATATGTATGTACATACTGTAGGTAGAAATACTTGGAGAAGAAGAATGAAGATAAATGAAGAAATCGGATCATACTTATCATCTTATGATTCTCAGAAATTTGAGAAACAAAAACAAGTTTAATCTACCCAAATGAGAATTTATTGTATTTTAAATTTTGACAAAAGAAAACCCAACTTTTTACCCTTTCAGTCAGTCAGTACACTCGAAAATATTAAAATTGAAATTTGAGAAGTTGAGATACTTGCTCTAAAATGAATATACTAAAGTATATCTAGTATCTAAACTACTTGTATAGTAAAAGGGGTAGATTAGGAATAGTTCGGAATCTTTTTAGTGATTTAAACAGTCTGTTTTCTTAAGAATCTGAAGTACATTTGCGTTGAAAGTTTAGATTTAGAATATATTCTCTACACATATCAGTAGATAAATACAGATATTTCAGGTTAAAATGACTCCTTTAGGTAAAAAGAGGGTTTCTTTTCTATATGTAATTCAAAAAAGTTTATGAACTTTTTCTATTCTACCCCTACCATATTTAGACCTGCAAATGCTTAAATTTTTACTCTATATGTGTATATGCATTAATCTTTTTAATTTAAAAAAAATAAATTAGACACCAAATAGTTTGAAAACTTAAAAAATTAGATCAAAATAAATCTAATTACCTAGATAGGAATCTCAACTGTTTTTTTTTATTTAAAAATTGTAAGTTTTGGCTAAACATATTTAGGTATGATTTTTTTCTAGACTTAAGTTTAATTTCATCCCTATTTTGGTTGAATTTATCCCCTAAATATTTGGTCTAACTTTATCCATGTAAGGAAATTAACCCAAATTTGTTTAGTTTACGAGTATTTAAGTTAGTATTGGGTTAATTTGGGTTAATATTTTAAAAAAATTGGGTTAATTTCATCCATGAGAGTAAAGTTAGACAAAAATATAGGTGTAAGTTCAACCAAAATAGGGATGAGATTAAATCGGATCCTTTATTTTATTATTTTGAAATAATTTCTTGCTGTAATAAATAATCTGTTGTATATTGAAATTTAATTAAGACTATCTTGGTTATCTCAACCCATACCTAGATATAAATATTTCAGGTGAAAAGAAGGTTTCCATATATCAAAAAAGTTTCTAAACTATTCCTAATCTACCCCTGGCCATTCCAAATTTATACCTAAAATAAATGCTTAAATTTTTACAGTACGATATATACAAAAATATTTCTTAATATTTTTTTAGCCAAATGAGACACCAAATAGTTTAAAAAACTTGGAAAATTTACTTCAAATCTTTTAGATGAGGTGTTGTTCTAGATGAGTCTTTTATGTTTAAAAATTTTATGAAATATCATAATATTTCGATTCAACGTTTTTTCCATATACATACTTAAGTTTAATTTCAATCCTATTTTGGTTTAGCCCTATTTACCCCTATATTTTTGGTATGACTTCACCCATGTATGAAATTAACCCAAATTTTTTAGTTTAGTTAGTATAGATTAGGATTAATAAAAAATAGATTAATTTCATAAGCGCGCGCGGGGGGTAAAATTAAACCAAGAATATAGGTGTAAATTCAACCAAAATAGGGATGAGTTTAAATCGGATCCCTTATTTTATGATTTTGAAATAATTTTAGAAACGATCTAGCATTTTATGGGTACAATATATGTATTATGTATGTAGATTGAAATTTAAATTTTTGTAATTTTTGCTCAAACCATTCCTAAATATACATCTCTAAATTTATTTCTGAGAAATATTGGCCTTTCATTTATTTATCTCGCTTTAATGAACTCTTGTGGTTTTTTAATTGTCACTATTTGCTCTCAATCTCCAAGGACAAATCTTTATTATACATAATAATCCATATACTTATGATAATGGTAACCAGTATAGTAGTTACGTCTACTGAAGGCATACATAGGGGTTTTTAGTGAGAATTTTGAGATTTTGATGAGATTTTCAAAGGAAGAGAGAGAAGGGATCGTTGAGTAAATTTTGCCAAAGTGTTGGATTTGAGCTCACACTTGAACGGCCATAAGAGTCAACTACTACGAGAGTTCAAAAGATTAATTAATTAAAGTCAAAGAAATTGTGAATCGGACCATACAATAGCATACAATACATATACTCAAATAAGCTTTACTTTACATACATTATATAACACATAGACCTTATATTATAATAGTCTACTTATTAGTAGAACAAGTCTTTGAAATATCAGTCAGAAAATTTCATGTTTTTGAAGGGTCTCAAATTCAAAGTGAGAATTATTATTTACCTTTAGAAACCAAACCCGACTTCTAATTATTATAGATACATATATACTATTACATATCCTTAATTTTCTAATACTGTTAGTAAGATCTCAAATATTACACTATTTTAAAGGTTATATTTACTTTACAAAGCTTATGGATAATTTTGAAAAATTTGAGCAGCCTTAGTACTAGACTTCTAATAGAAATTGGCATTTTTGTCAATTTTTAAAAATTGAAATCAAACTTTCAAATGACATCAAACAAATTCTCGAAACAGAACTTGTCTGTATACTCATATCGTACAAATAGATAACAAGTTATCTAGAATTATAAAAATATAGGAGTAAATTCAATCAAAATAAGGATGGAATTAAGCTTTGGTTAGGTTAGTCTTTATAGCTTTAAATATTTGCCCATTTAAATAAAGATACACTACTTGGTTTAAAATCCCTATTTTGGTGAATTTATCTACCTCTATAATTTTGGTCTAACTTTATTCCCATGGATGAAATTAACCCAATATTTTAAAAAATTCTAGCCTAACCTAACTAAACTAAAAACAATTTGGGTTAATTTCATACAGAGGTAAAGTTATACCAAAAATGTAGGGGTAAATTCAACCAAAATTAAGATAAAATCTAGGTAAATATCATAAATATGTTTAAATCAAATTATTAAGGGATTTCATAAAATTTAAAAAAATAAAATGTTCCTTTACTCAATCATCAATCAAACTAGATTGATTTTGATGTAAATTTTCCAAGTTTTCAAAATACTTGGTGTCTCATTTGAACTAAAATAAAGGCTAATCTTAAGTACCACAAACAGTAAAAATTTAAGCATTTTTTAGGTCTAAATACGAGTATGGTTTAGCTTTAAAAATCCAAATTTACATCTTAATTTAGACTATATTTACTTACAAAAAAGAGTTTCTCAGAGCTGAATTATAAGGATAGAGTAGGTACAGATTACTCTAGATTTTTACTTTTAAAATAAAAATTATTTTTGAAATTTTGTGAGATACTTTATAAAGATATTTTTCTCTACATCTACTATAATACTAGTATCTGTAGGTAGAGTAATGCTCATATCTACGAGTATATGTAAATTTTTTTATTACACAAGATGAGATTTTATTTCTTCTCTTTCCATGTAAACCTTATGTTTACCAGAAATATGGAAAAAAAATTGCCTCAAAAGTATTTTTAAATTTTTATGTTTGTGGCCAAGAAATTTTTATCCCATAGTCATAAAGGGCTAGAGGTATAAAATGTTGGTGGGTACAAAAATAAAAAGAGATAAAATATTTATATTTATGTTCTAAAGCATAAGGACCTTATAGTACTATGTACTATGTGTAGTACTTGTACTAATAATAAAAATTTAATTTTTTTTTCTCGGTCGAGTTCTCTATGATTTACGTGGTTGCTACCATTTCTGATTACATATTGTGTTTTCCATGGGTAATAAGCAAATACGAGACTAATATTAATCGTGCATACCATTATTTTGAGCCCGGGTAATTCTAAATAAAGCAACTTTTGGTCATTAAATATTTTCTTTTGCAAAAAACATACAAGTAAAGGGTCACAAAGCTCAGATTTATAGCAAAATTTTACTCTATAGAGTATAGTCTCTATAAAATACTTAAGGATCTTTTGAATAAGTTTTTCAAAATCAGTTTTTTGGGAACTTTGTGGTCAAAAAAACATTGAAAACATGATTGAAAATCTCAAAATTGACGAGATTTTAGGGCTCGGATTTAATCTTTTCCCTATTTTGGTTGAATTTACTCCAATAATTTTGATTTAATTGATCTAATCCTAATCTACGCTCTAACCTAAGCTAAACTAAAAGATTTTTGGGTTAATTTCATACAGAAATAAAGTTAGACCAATAATACAGGGGTAAATTCAACCAAAATAGGGATGAAATAAAACTTAAACCAATTTTAAACACCATTTCTCAAGGTTTAGAGGATTCTAAAATGATTTTGTTTACCTATCAGAATTATACTGTAGAAGTCTTAAAAACTCCTAATGGTATTCTCATCTCAATTTTCAATTTGAAATCATTGATCATATTAGATTACGAAATCCTGGTTTTCAAAATTGAAATTTGAGATAAGAATATCATTTTCAGTGTATCTAAACTTTGAAAACTTTGAAATTGGTTCATTGTGATTCAAAATTTTTGCATTTTCTTATGGTAAAAGTATCTGTATCTGTATTTAGAAAGTTTTAAATTCCGAAGGTGATATTTAATATCTAGAAATCGCAAATCTAAATTTTTAAAGATGTGCTTTGCTTTGTGAATAAAGATGTGCTTTGCTAATTTTTTATGAATTTCAAAATTGATGAATTTCATCGATGATGATTGTGTATAAATTATGTCTATATTTTATGACTTGAGTTTTATTTTACTTGCCATTGGTAGAAGAACTTGTAAGTTGTATGTAAGTATACATACATAGGTACTTGTATGAGGTTTATAGAGAAAGTTTAATTAAAATTTTTCCCCTTCTACACATTGTACAAATGTAATATATTGATCCCCATATACTTAATACTTATACTGAGCTGTGTATGTAGCCCATAATAATATCATATAAGTAATGGACAACTTGCTTTGATTTATAAAAACTCCTTGTACTATTAGTACTACAGTACTTCTAGTA
The DNA here is from genome assembly GCA_034699045.1 of Nanhermannia cf. coronata Gr-Ori-00579. NCBI lineage: Eukaryota > Metazoa > Arthropoda > Arachnida > Sarcoptiformes > Nanhermanniidae > Nanhermannia > Nanhermannia cf. coronata Gr-Ori-00579. Next base: position 17,605 of record JAQIXA010001765.1, read on the forward strand.
CTAGAAGAAGTAGATACTCGAACTCTAAAGTGTATTTAAGTATACAGGGGGAGATATTGGGTAAGTAAAAAAAGTAGTCGAAAAAGTTATTTTCAAGCTCAATTAAGTTTTACAGCTGACGAGAGAAATGAATCTTATGAAATATAAAATATTTACCCTGTAAAGTAAAGAAAATGAGGAGAAAAAAAATGCGAGAAATACGGAAAGGTAAGACAGGACTATTTATTTCCAAGAGTATTATGCACATATACATATACCTATAGGTATTTTAAGAAAATACACAAAAGACCCTTCGAAAAAAGCTCGAAATTTAAATTTAAAGGGTATTTGTGGGTTATAATGGGCTTTCTGGCCTTAATATGAGGTTTAACATATGCCTGAAAGCCAAAATATCCATTAAATTCTGAATATTCTGAATTCTAAATTCTGAATATTGGCACCTTAAGGTGCAAATATAATTTTAATAAGTATAAATATTATCCCGATAGATGGTTTTTGAATTTTAAAAATTTTTAAATCATTTTGTCTTTTTACTGGCTAAATTGGCCAAATTTTTTTTATAAAGATTGAATGGTTTTTTTTGACTTTGAAAATTAAGAGAAAATTGACATATTTTGAGGATTTTCTGAACTTTGAATGGAAACGAGCTCATTCAATTGTTCTTAGAAATTAGATTGAGAAATGGGTCGAAAGCTCGAAATTCGAAAACTTTTTTGTGTTTTTTTTCTCTCTCTTAAAAAAAGCAAATTGGGATGTCAATTTGAGCTAAGGGTTATTTGTCCAGGAAAAGTTATAATTAAGATGTCACCGTGAGTTAATTGGAGAAAACCAGGGAAGGCTGACAAGCTCCTAAATAAATTGAGTTTTCTTTTTCTCCACAAAAATTTTGTGCAAACGAGGCAAAATTTCTGAGCTAATAAGTCTCATAAACAAGTCTATACATAATATACAGTCTAGAGTAAAGAACCTAACAATATTGCTCTCTTTTAATCTAAACTTTTTTAATAAGAAATATTTATAACTTTGAAAGGAATAAGGTAGGTGGAAATTGGGAAAAATTGAATCAGTAAATTATCGAAACTCGGTAAACTTAATAAAGTTTACATCTTTAGAAATTTTTTTTAACTTTCCAATATTTGAAGGTACCTTATACTAAGGGGATGAACCTTGAGAGAAAAACTTTTATTTCGTCTTAAGTTTAATTTCATCCCTATTTTGGTTGAATATACACCTATATTTTTGGCATATCTTTACCCCTGTATAAAATTTAACCAAATTTTTTAGTTTAGCTTAGTTTAGGTTAGGATTTATAGAAAATATTTAGGTTAATTTCATACAGAGGCATAATTAAATCATAATTATTGGGGTAAATTCAACCATAAAAGGGCTATTCATGGCAGATTTCAATTATTTACTCATCTTTTTGTCTAAAATTCGCAAAATTTGAGTCAAATTTTTATATTTCGGAAAAAAACTTGAAAACTATAAAAAAAATTGTGAATTTTTTGGACTCTTTTGCCTTGATCATTTCGTTCAAATTTCCTTACAAAAAGAGATTTTTTTTGAAAAAAAAGAAGAATTATTTGTTGTGAATCTGGCCATATATCATATTATACAGTAGAAGGACAATACTCGAAATAGTCAATAATAATAATAGATAAATTTGATAAATTACAATTTATTTTTATTCAACTCAAATTTATCTATTTTCTTATACAAGTACTTACAATACTACTAGACATCTTATAGATGTCTAGTCGGATAATCGATAATCCTCGTTCAATTTATCCAACCCAATCCAGCTTGTTTCAAGTTCCCAATTTTGCCTAATTGTCTAATAATTCTTAGGAAATCATTAGTATTTATTTTTGACAAAAAGGTCCCATAAATGTAATGTGATAGATACAGATACAAATACAGATACTAATCGTAAGTAAAATATTGAAATAATTAGCTTATTAAATTTCTATAAAAAAATATCTCAAAAGCCAGACTTTGCATCAATAATTGTCTAAAAAATCATCATTTTTCTTAATCTTTTTAACTTAGTTTAATTTTAATTGCAAGCATACTTATACCAGTATATCGTTTTATCAATCGAATATTTTAATTTTGATCTATAAGATCAAAGTTTTGATATAGAGATTTGGCTTAAAATTTGTATTTTTGTGGCTAGTATCAGTATCTTGAAAAATGATTCAAGTATCTTTAGGTATTTGTGATAGTACTAGTATATAGAGTGGATAAGGTTAGTTGGAATTTGAAAAGCAAATGAAATTTTGAACATTCTATCTACTACTACAGACATATATACTATAGATAGGAATAGGAATAGTATTTTGTAATAACAATTTGAAAGTGGAAATCCATTTTTCATTTTTCTAACTTTGTCATAATAATATCAGTGGAGACATTTGAGTTTGAGTTGAATCCCCACTTTCAAAATTGCAGGCTTGGATGGCTTTACATTTCTCCATAAAGCCCTCACGTTAATCCAAAATCCAAATTCTTGTACAATCCTACCATTGAAAATATATCAAAAAATGGAAATTTTAAGAAATTTTAAATCTAATATAGGTTAAATCTCAAAGTTGAAACTTAAAATATTTTGGTTAGAAAATTGTATAGAAAAATTTGAAGACATTAGCTTATTAGAAGATGATCCATCTTTGTTAATTTTAAGCATTTTTACGAACATTAAAAATTTGATTGACCTATATTAGGCCTAAATTCCAAAATCTAGAATTTGCTTGAATTTTTTGAAAATAATGTATTGACTTTTAGAATTGTGAACATTTTCAAGAAATCTAAACCAAATACCTATTGAAAAAAGGTCAACTTGAGACTTGAGATTCCTTAGGCCTTAGATGCTATATAGATATCCATCAAAAATTGAATTTTAAGTATCCTAATCGATAATTTATGCAAAATTTTTAAATTTTGGGGCAAAAATTTAAAGTTATAAAGATCCAAATTTAATTTCACCTCAATTTTGGCTAAATCTACCCCTATATTTTTGGTCTAAATATACCCCTGTATGAATCTAACCCAAATTTTTTTAGGTTAGGAGTTAGGACAAGATAGGTTAGGATTTTACTACAATTTGGGTTAATTTAAGGTGTAAATTCAACCAAAATACTCCGTAGGAATGAGATTAAATCGGAGCAAAAAGGAATTAAAATGAATTTTTTTGGCAATTTCTTTTAGAGATTTTTTCTTGTGACTATGTGTCCTATAGTATAATCCTTACTCTATCTGACTCTCTACTACGAGTCTATACGAGTGTATAAAAATATAGAGTAAGAAAGATTATAAAAAGTATTTCTCTTTCAAAATCCTTATTATTCTGCTCGTAACCCTTCAAGTAAATGCTTAACTGAAATTAAATTTGCACGAAAAAAAACTTTGTAGGAGAGTGATGAAATATCCCTGTGTTTAAATGGAGAAAAGAATTCCCAAGAACAATAAAAGTGAACTTTTACTCACTCAATATTTACTTTTAAGTAATTCTATCTCTTCTTCTTTGTAATACTACACTAGTCTACAGATACTTCTATCAGTACTACCTATAGTACCTTACTATGTATTGTATGTATAAAAGTATTAGATAATATAATAATGTACTTAAAATGTCAATAGATTTTGGAGATAAAACGCACGTACTCACAATTCTGCTGCTCTCAAATCCACAGCAGAAATTGATATACTGAAAGCTGTGGTAATTTTTAAAGATTTACTTGACTAGAAAATATAAACTTTTTATCAGATCTTGGGACTTTATGACATTTCCTACATTCAAATTAGCGATTTTTAATCCACTAGACCATACAAAGTGGTTCTAGCAAGTCTTAGGTAACCTAGAGTATGAAATTTTTCACAAAAATTGATTACAGATCGAAAATTGAAAATTAGGATTCTTAAAAAATAAAACTTTTCTACCGATAGCATATTGGCAAATGAGACCTTGAGCCTTGACTACGTGGTACCCAAAGAGTAATTAAAATTTTCAAGGCTCTGATTTAATCTCATCCCTATTTTGGTTGAAAGTTGAATTTATCCCCAATATAAATACTGAATTTTTACTGTATGAGTATAGGCATAACTTTTCTTAATATTTTTTAGTTCAAATGAGACTCCAAATAGTTTAAAAACTCGGAAAATTAAATCAAAATCAATCTAGATAGATTGGGCTTGACATCAATCTTATACTGTATATGCTTTGTTACTATTTAAAAAATTTTATCGAATCTTATAATAATTCCGCATAACACAATTTATGATTTTTTCCTTGACTTAAGTTTAATTTCATCCCTATTTTGGTTGAATTTACCCGCATATTTTTGGTATAACTTTATGACGTTTTCTAGTGTTTTTGAAAGGGACTTTAATAGAAATACACAGAAAAACATGGATTTTTAATAGAAATGCTTAAAAATACAGAAATGATCCACGACCTGGAATCGAACCAGTACCATATTTGAAGCCAATATG
>JAQIXA010001766.1:0-22082 GCA_034699045.1 Nanhermannia cf. coronata Gr-Ori-00579
GCTTTAAATTATACCTATAATATATATTTTATTTATTTTTTATTAAGATGATTCAAGTAGCATCAAAAGAAAGAGGTCAAAAATTACAATTGAGGACGAGATGATCAAAAATAAACAAGACCATGACATGAAAATGGATCTGATGAAGATAGAAATAGAAGAAAAATTAGAGAATAGAAGACTTGATTTAGAAAGAAGCAAATTAAATATTGAGAGAGAAAGATTAATGCTTGATGAAAAAAGAGAAGAAAGAATTAACGAAGAAAATAAAAGAAGAAACGAAGCTGCAAAATCTCAACTTGAAATGCAAATGCTAATGCTAGAAACCGTTAGAAATTTGGTTAATAATAAATAAACAATTATAATTTGGAGTTTAAAAAACCAATTTAGATATTTTTGTGAATAAATACTCGTTCTTAAAGAATAATAATATCATTTTGAACTGATTTAACTTTTTAATTCTTAAATATGGATATTTAATTCATCATTTTTTAGATTTAATCTCTCAAATACTCATATAAAGTAGGTGGTTCACAATCAAAATAGGTTGAGGTTTGACTACCATACAAACAAATATAACAATTTGTCAAAAGTGTTGCAACAATATAGTACTTTTTTAATGGCTGCTTATATAACTTTTGATTTTTTTTATAATCTAGAAATGAAAATAAACTTAATATTCGCCCAAAACCCCATTCAACCGAGATTCTTTGTTTAGAAATTTCTGCATTAAAGTCTAATTGTCTCTGTGTTAGTTTTTTATGATTTTTGAAGCCTACTTTTATAAATTTTTGATTGGCGTAACCAGTATCTCCCAATAATGCTCCCCACGTTCCGTCATTAAACTTAAAGTATTCGGTCATTTGTTGAATAGCATCGCTCAAGTGCAAGATCGCTGTATCATGTCTTCTGCCCTGGTATGGACCATCTAATCTGCCTATGATTCCATTTGGAAAGCAAATGCTTTGGAATTTAATCACATGAGTCTTTTTGTAACCAGTATAGTAGTCTTTTTGATTGTATTTAGGCTTACAAATACCTCGAACTGTACCATCAATGAAGCCAACAATATTTGAAAATGGTGACCCCGAGTGATTAATTTTCTAAAATTGTAAAATTATAAAATATCAGTACATTTGATTGTTAAAATGAATCTTTGTCTAAAGTACCATATATAATTATACTTTTTTTAAATACCTCACAAAACTCAAGTAATTTTTCTTGATTTAGCCATTTGTTGTCCAGAGATGTGATTTTATGTCCAAAATCCACGAATATCTTATTTAAAACCCAATTAAATATTCTTGATAATGATGATTCATCTCTGTTGAATATCTTTACCAAATCAAAAAGTCTATTTGGGTAGACTAATCTTCTTAAAAGTATGCAAACAGCTTCTATTCCTTCATTAATACTTAGGTATGAAAATTTGCCTTAGGATTATTTTTAATAAATATATTGTATAGAAATTACCTGAACAAACTAAACTTTTGTGACCTGCAATTTTACAAATTTGAGGAATTCCGAGTTGGACACGTAAAGTACCAATATCTTCAGATAAAAACCTAAAACTCTTTTTACATTCTTCCTCAGAAAAACTGTCTAATTTAAATGGTTTCCTGGTCCAAAAGGAAGTTGAAGAATTAATTCTTAATCTTTTTAATTTTTTCCATTTCCAGTAATCAGTAGGCGAAATGACCCCCTTCAAGCAAAGCTTTCTTATTCCTCGGCCTTAAATTAATGATGATTATGACAAAAATGTACTTAAAATAGTAGAATCCCTTAAGAAATTACCTGATATTGAAGACATTTGATGATAATTAACAAATATTATGCAATTATATAAAAATGAAGACTTGTCAATATTTTTACTTAAAATTAAAATTGCAAAACTCAAGCTGTAACTTCTTATAGGTGAGCTTAATAAAATAAAATAAAAAATAAGGATAAGGTAAATATTTCAAAAATGCAAACTACGCAACGTAAAAATTTTCCCTTAAAATTTTACCTTAAAAATAAGGTTAAGGTATTAGGGGAAGGAATAGCGTTGCCAAGTGCAAGTTCTCTAATCATTCTACAGTCAAAAATAATATTTGTCCTGAACCTGGATGTGAACGAGCATTCACTAATATGTTTACTCTCAAACATCATATGAAACTTCATGTAGTTGGTAAGCCATTCGTCTGTTCGTTTGAGGAATGCAAGAAAGCCTTCAAGCATAAGACTGGATTAAATCTTCATATTGATCAAAATCACAAGTACAAGTCTCGAGATGATTTCCCATACGAATGTTTGATCTGCAAAGAAAAATTTACTCGACAGAGTCTTTTGGTTAGAAATCATGATTTTTTTTATTAAAAAAACTATTAGATTTTTTAATTAGGTACTTAGGTTTTAGATACATGGTATTATTATTAATATGATTTTTCTTTTTTCTAGAATATTCATAGAAAAAGGAAGAACCACATCTTTCTCACAGAAGAGGAAAAGGAGATGAAAAGGCAAGAAAGTGATATGTACCTCTGAATCGTAAAAAAAATTTAATTCTAATTATTCATACTATTTCATACTATGCTGGGTATTAATTATACAGTATATTCCTAAGTTTGTTGATCCTGATAATGCGTAATGATTAAGATTATTATTACTAATATATACCTAGATCTCTTAGTTCATTGTGACAAAAAATAATTCATTCTAGAAAAGTTAGGTAGTTTACGATTAATTTTTTTATTTTTACTTTTTACTGATGTTGTTTAGACATTTTCTTTTTTTATAATAAATATTTATTTATTAATTCCTCCAATTCTTAAATGAAATGATAATTGAATAAAAAGACATTTTTTATATTTCAATCTCAAATAAACAGATTAAAATCTTGCATTGAAATAATAATGATGACTGATACTGATACTGATAACGTATGTAGGTATAGGATATAGGTAGATACATCGATTTATCATTAACTATTAAGTACTAGGGACCTACTTAAAATTTTTTAGATAGCATAGCAGTCCAGACTCCAGACTCGAGGTATCCAATAATAAGACTTTATTATAAATGGATTTTAAGTAAGAGTATTGTATTAAGTATCCAATATTCATTAATTAGACATTTTTCTTTTTAAGAATTTATGATTTTACTTTAATTTTTTTAAACCATTAATAATGATGAGACTTGATAGGGCTTATACCTGCTTAATGTTATTAAAAAGTGAATTAAAAAAGAGTTAATACCATAATTAATAATAAAATACGTTCTGTTTTTATTCTAAAAAATTTAAAACCAAGTTAATATAATTCTGGATTAAAATAGTCAAAAATCAAGGCATTCTATCGTAAAGTTCATCTGGTGGGAATTGATCCCAAAAGTTCATTCTTTCGATGAATGGCTCAACAAGGCTTTGCTCATCGTCAAAATTGTACCAAAGAATATTTGTAGAATTCAAGTCAATTTGTGGCCAGTCGACCATTTCCCCAACTGGTGCTCTAAAAAATGACAATTTTTATCTTTAACCAGAATCCGCCTAAATGATTGATTTTTATAATGATTTTTTTACAAAATTATTATAAAACTTATACATAATATTTAAGATTTCAGTCTCTAAAACTAAAAATTCAATTATTCAAAATAATCTTAATCTTGACTCGAAAATTGGTTTGAAGTTAAATTCTAGATCTTTTCAAAACAAAAATCCCTAATTTTCAGGTAGTTTTAAAAATATTTCAAAATCAAATTTTTTTTTTTTGGAATGACCATACTTACCCAGTTTCAGCAAAGGAGACCCAAGTTTTGACAATCATTTGCGAAAAATTTGCATATTCGGTCCAATCCAAGGGTATGTAAGGATATCCTGGTCTTGGAAAAAAATATTGAACTTCATCTGCATGAGAAACTCCATAAGGAGGATCGTAAAATTGAATAACTGGTTCAGCAAATGTAACCTACAATTAGTTAATTTTTAACTTTTTTGTTAATTTTATGAAATTTTGTAAATTTTTTTTTACATTAGCTTCTTTTGTAAGGTAGTAAACATAAACTGGTGATACTTCAGCTTGTAATAAACTTGCAGTTTGTGCTGGGTGTACGTAAGATCGATCAGAAAAGAGATCAGTTAAATTGAACCTAGTTTCATTCTTGATTTCTTCGCCAGAAAAATAAAAATCTCGAATCAATCGATCGTATTCTTCAGTTTTATTTGCATCTGAGGCAAAATTGAGGTTCAAAAGTTGGGTCATGTAGTTTGTATCGTTGTTTACAAGAGATACTTCGGTTGCATTTAAAAGTAAAGCTAAAATATCAAAAAGTGATGAGAATAATACGAGTAGAATTAATAATTAATATAAATTAATTAACATTAAAGTTCATTTTTCAAAATTTTTGAAGATTTTCTTATTAGAATCTTAAGATTGATTTTAGATTAGATACTGATATAGTGTACGAGAAAATTCAATTTTATTTCAAAATGTCGATTTCTATTCTGAAAACCTCATTTATTTGTGAATTTTTACCTTGTAATATTTAGAATTTTTTAAATTGCAAACTTACCAAAAGATTTGATGATATGTTCAGCAGAGTTAACACCTGTAATCCATGGTACATTATTAACTCTGCCAGAACTCAACAGGTTCCATGGAGTATCAGGTAAAAATACATTGGTTAAATTAGTCCTAGTAGTTGTGGAATTATCATCGTTTTGTATTTCTTCAGGTTCCGGTAGTGTTTCTACTGAAGGACCCCAACCGATAGTCTGTTGTGCTAAAATAATTTCTTCAGCTGGAACAGCCCTCAAACAATTCATTAATTCTGTTGAGTTTTCTGGGTTTGAACAGTTCAATGACCTGCCTAGTGATTGGGCTAAATTCCTTTGATATCCTGGTTCATACAGAGGTCGAAGTTCGCCATCTAACACCGTTCCACTAATAGACATTACACCAGCCATTTTACCTTTAGAAACAATTGCATGTTTTTAACATTTTCTAAATAATTGATCTAAAGAGATTACCAGCGCTCATCGGGGATAATAAATGGGCATGGGCTAACCTGAAATACAAATTTTTGAATAGTTGTTCAAAATTATGGAAATCTTACATACATGGCTCCAGAACTTGTCCCGAAAACAACTACTCTTTTTGGGTCACCACCAAACGATGCAATGTTTTCTTGGACCCATTGCAAACATAGCGATTGATCTTTAAGTCCTAAAATAAAACATGCCTAGGTATTATTTGAAATAATTTGCAATATGTATCTGTATCTGGACTTTGTCCGAAAGGTTTATTGTTATTTGTAATGTCAATTTATGAAATTTTTGTTGAGATTTTGGTTTTGTTTTTTTACCCATATTTCCAGTCGATTCTAAATCTTCAGTATTCAAAAAACCCAGTGCTCCAACTCTCGATTCAACAACTACAATGACACAATCCTCGTCCATAAAATAATCAGCGAGGAAATCGTTCGCTGTTCCATGCATGAAACCACCACCAAAGAAATAGACGAGAACTGGTAAATTTGGATTTCGATTTCTAAATCGACCTGGAAGCTACAAATATTTAATAAAATTTTAGAGAAATAATAGCATTTTGAGTTCTAATTTATCGTACCGTAGGTGTATAAATATTTGAATATAGACAATCTTCAGCACCCTCTGCAATGGAATTATTTCTTTTATTTGGTTGAGTGCATTTGGTTCCTTTTACACGAGCGTCTCTCGTTCCGTTCCACGATTCTATTATTGGTCTAGGTGGCTTTGAATTAATTTAAAAAAATTAAATACCAACATATTTTAGGTACCCTACCTAATTAATTAGATACCTATATCCAGAAATTAAACTAATAAACTTTACTATTTTAAAGTTACGAAACGAATATTTGATAAGATAATTTCGAAACCAATTAATTTTTAAACCTAAAAATTAAAAAATTACATCCTATACTGTAAATCACATTAAAATCGAATAAAAACCCAGTTTTCGATTTTTGTTAAAATTCAAAATTCCGAACTTAATAATCACACTGTCTCCACTTGCGTTTTTACTATTTTACTAAAATTTTACTAAAATGGAAATCTTTCTAGTTTATCCAGCTTTTCTCTTTGGAATTTGGAATCTCATTTTTTTTAGATAATTCAATTGGTTTTCCATATTCAAATATTCGAGACAAAATCTAAAAATTTAGAAATTAAGAGTAAGTCAAAGTCAACGTGCAGAACTCAAAAAAAAAATTCAAAAATTTCAAAATTCTAATAGAATATTCAAGCATTTTTACAGATTTTTACAGATTTCAAAATAAAAGTATCAATCAGTAGCTAATTATGTACTTTTTTTTTAAATTGTATATTTTACTTTGAATCTAAATTCTCCAGTAGGTGGCAGTCCATAAGATACATTGTAAAATGCAAAGTAATCTCGACCAGCCCTTGAAACCAGAGTTAGACCCCTCAAATTTCCCAAGGGTGTCCTAGCAGTGACCCTACGACGACTTGAACTAGTCGAAGATTCAGGTGGTGATGGTGTAGCCATCAAAATATTATCATATTTTAAAACAAAATTTTTGTTACCAATGTCATTTAACAATGTTATTGTAAAAAGTGTCACAAAACCAATACCTAGTATTACAACAATGAATTTCAAAACTGATTGAGGTCTTATCACAATATTCCGACGATTTTGAGGAATTTCATAAATCACCGAGTCTGATCTTGAAGAAAGTGTACCATAATTTGAGCTCATTTTTTTCAAAATATTTTTCGAAAATTGAATCAAAAAGCTGTAAGTTACTGCAGTATAGTCTGAATATGAATATTTACTTTATGATTAGTATTTGTATAAAATAATATGTAGGTACTCACCTATTAGAAGATAAAAATGAATTATTTTTACATTATCTACACGTTTTTACAATAAAGGTAATAGATAAGATAAATGAAACACTCGAGTTACATGAACTCGAGATATTTATTTAGTTCTTATGTATTAGATGGTAGAATAGTGTATTAAGTAATTAAATCAATTCAGGTTATTTTGAAAAAAATATTTTCAAAATTCTATTGTCTCCGGCAGACTCTGGTAAAAAAACCTATTTATACGCTATCTAATCTAAAATTCTTAATTTTAAGCATTTTTAAAATTTAGAATTGAGGTTAATTAGCATAATGATAAGTGGATTAAATTTGGATACATATACTGTATATTAATACTTATAGAATGCACCCATTTACATGCCAGATGAAGTATCAGTATATTGAATTTTTTAAATAAATAAATAATTTGATGTTACGAAATTATGACACAAAAATACAAAATTTTATGGACACAAGATACCCTACTCTATTTATTACCTGAAGTAGTACTCGTATACCCTATACCTATATTAAAGGTATTTGTTTTGTAGATGCATATTATATTTAATTTTGCTAAATTCAAAATTTTTATTATTTTCAATTTAGGTACAAACAATTTACAAATTACCAAATTAAATATTGAAAGTTTTTGAAAGTATTAAAATCTTTGGTTATCGTTTAATAGTATTTATTAAGAAAATTGGCAATCAATTTCCAGAGGTTAAAATAGGGATAGGTTTTATTAAATACTCTGGAATATCACACAATGAAATATCTGCATTGAATTCTAAAGGCGATGGACAATTGTGTATGACAGCATTACCCTCAGTACATTGAACAAATCTTGTAGGATCATTTCTCAAAGGATAATTTCCACAAGGTTTCCCTGTACAATCAAATGCATTTCCATCACCACATCCGCAATTAGACATATTTGGATCCTTAATACAGTGACCTTGAGCTTCGACATATCCTGGAGAGCATTTACAACGACGTTGTTCAAAATCATATTTTGAAATACACAGTGCATTCGGGTCTAAGCATCCTGTACAAATTTCTCCAAGAGGAGCTAAACAGGCTTGCATTTCTTGATCCCAAATGTTGGGTTCTTGGCATTGACAAATGTCATCAATACAAAACAGACCTCTGTCCACATTACATTCAGAGTACCCTTGGTAATGGACAAATATTTGACATTGTTGGGAATGAATTTTTTTGCATTGTCCATTTAAATTGTGAGCAAATCCAATGTCACATCGGCATTCTCCTCCAAGACATTGAGCATTTTGGACACATTTTGGTCCATCTAGGGTACATTGCCCACCATTTTTGACTCTGCAATCGCCTGGTACACCAGTTTGAAAGGGATTCATAGGATCGTATTCAGTGATGGTCCCGGATTCGCAGACACATCTGTTGTTTAAACAGGATAGACTAGAACCTGGGTTACAGGTTTGGTTTCTTGAGCAATATAATCCAAATCCTAAAGAACATGCACCGTTTTCCGTTGGAATAGATGGGGCTACACATGTACATGTATCTGTCGTTGTATCACATTCTGAGCCCGCAACACACTCCCATCTTTTGTAAATACATAAATAAAATTTATTTTTGTAATACAGATATGAATGCTTATATTATTACCCTACTCGTTTTTTAAATTACCTTCTATCAGCACATTTTACTCCAATACGTCTAGAGCATTGACCATTCGTGGCAAAATGTTCAAGAATACCAGGACACTGGCAGATATTATTCAAACAAGAAGTCCCATCAATGCAGTAATTTACACAAGTTTCGCCAACATTTTGCCCATAACTCAAATCGATGAATGAAATAATACTTAAAGACAATATTATACTAGTAAAGTATTTTAAATCCATTTTTTGCTATTTTTTATGAAATAATATGGCAGTAGATTAGATGAGTGAATTTTGAGATCGAATTTATATGTTCCAAGATAATAATTTATGTTAATTATGGAAAAGAACGCAAATGTTTGTAATTTACTTACTAGATTTAATTCAAAATAATCTGGAATTTTTCATAGTTTTTTTTTCATATTCTAATTTTTATTGCTTTAAAATTTAGCATGACACTGGCCACGGGTATTTTTGTATTCGTAAAATTACTTTTTTGAATTAACGAATTTATATGAAATGCATATAAGTACCCTACCTATTTGACAAAAAAATATATTCACATGTTTGATTAAAATCAAAATCATTTAAATTATATAATTTGCAAGGTGAGAATTTAAATAAAAAAGATAATATAAAATAATTATGCCAAAAGTATCTATACATATTTATATATTACATCCGAAAATTAAAAAAAAATCAAAAGATTGAATGAATTTATAAAATTTATAGTGATTATCTCATCTCATTTTTCAATTTGAAATCCTAGTTTTCTTTCATTTAATTACATTAGAAATCTAGAATTTTTGAAAAAGTTGAAAATTTAGATAAGTAATTACATATAAGTATAAGTATAGGTATTAAAACCCAGCAGGTTGTAAGATTTGGTTTGGCAAAAATATTTTTTACAGCTCGTCGTGTAGCTCAAATTCTAATAAACTTTTGTATTTTTTATCGCTTTTCTTAAATCCTTCATATTCACCCTCAAACATCAAATCATCGTTCAAATCGATTTGAGCTTTTTTAGCAATTTCCTTATGGTTTTCAAAACAGGTCCTCAAATCCATGACAAATTGTCCATATCTCTTTTCTGCATTTCCAAACTTGAAGAAAAAATCTTTAAATTATATACCCTAGCTTAGATAAAGTATTTAATATTACTATCATATCTTGAACTTGTGAAGCTCTTTCTTCAACTTCAACTCTCTTTTTTTCGACATAAATCGGGAATTTAGAAATTTTCTCAAGATTTTCGGAAATTTTGGCCGATATCGAGAGTTCCAATGATTCAATTTGAATATCAGGTGGAAGGATAACCTGTTCAGAACCTTCAAATTCCTGCAGAAAACATAATCTAATAAAAATTTTAGGCAATTATTTTTGCTTTTTACCAGGTCTTTAATTTTTGCAAATTTTTTAAATTCTTCTAAAATAAACTGCAGATATTCAACATTATCTGGATTTGATTGTTCATCAGAATTTTGCAAATTTTTTTCAAAAATTCCACATTCGTACAAATATCCGATACTTGAGTCAAGATCTTTCTTAATCGATCCGAGTTTTATTCTTTCTCGAAATTGTTCTTGTAAAACGAAGATCTAAATTTCATCAAAGTTAATTTTTTTGAAATTTTACAAAATTATGAAAGAATTGCAAGGTTCTTACCCCAGTAAGAATCTGTTCTGTACTATTATTGATATCAGCTCTAATTGACACTATCCATTCAACTAGGAATTCTTGAGGTTTTAATTTGTATTTTTTCGGATTTTTGGCATAATCCCCAATGATCCTGGTTAGGTCTTTGGCTGTGGCCAAAGTTATATCAATGACTGTATCCACATTCTTTTTAACAACATCTTCCCAGTATATTTTTGATAGCTTAAAAAAATAAAATTATTCCAGGATTTCGAACAAAATTTCACAAAAATTCTCAAAAATCTTAATATTTTAATAATAAAATGTTAATTACACAGAATATAAAAGATATACGATAGATAATCAGCATTATATAAGTACTATCTTTTGAAATTTTTCATAATCTTACTACCATACGAGAATTTAAACCTTTTATTTATTGAAAATTTTAAATAATTTGATGATAATGTAGAAATTCAATATTAAAAGTTACATTAATAAAGTTTATAATTACATTATTATGTTTTTAAACTTTCTAATGAAAGTTTCAAAATATTCAAAAATTTACCGAATCATCAATTTCTGTCAGAGTTTGTAGATGGAAATTCAACAGGAAATCGAGTTCCTTAATAATTCGAACTGGATCATCGAATAAATATTTTGAAATTGACAAAACATGATAACTAGTCAATCCAAATAACAAAATTATATAAAATTGTAACCTCATTTAAAAAATACTTTTACAAATATTATTTTTGTTTATTTTATTAGAAATGCTTATGATTACAACTTATGCATTTGAACTAAAACCCATAATTATTAATAGCTATTCAAACTTTCTGGTTATATTAATTACCAGCTAATTGAAATCAATTTCATTGTTTGTTTTATAATTGGGTCAAATTTTAGAAAAATATATGCCCTATAATCTTATGCTTATAAGCATGAGTATTACACTAGGTAACTTATATATCAAAAACTTATTTTAATAATGCTAGATACCATACAATAGACAATTTTCCATTAATTTAATAGAGTTTCATAAGGCTCAAATTTCGAGAAAAAAATGAGTTTGAGAAAATGACAAACGTTAATTTTTCTAAAAAATTTAATATTAGTTAAATATAACTATTTTTTTTGAGTCAAGTACCATATCCTTAGTTCATGTTTAAAATTAAGGAGGGTACTTACGCATATAGAATAGAATAGGCCATTTCGATGCAAAAATGGCCTATTCGACTTGTAAATAGGCTTACGTAACTATAGCAGACGGATCGATGGAGAAGACCTACAGATCTTACAATCTGATTAAATTAGATATGGAAATTTAGGCTATAAAAGTAAATTAGATAGTTTCAATTTGGAAATCAGGAGATTACATATGAAGCTCAGGGATATGAACTTTTTGGTATTTTTTCGGTTTTCGGTTTTTTTGCTAAAATATAGAATGTAAATGCTTCTTAGGGCCTTGATAAAGCTAGTATTGATAGATTATTTGAGATATGACGATTTTTTGTATCTTCCATAAGAAATATAACTGTTATATATAAAATTGTGGTAAATTATTTGAATTTGTGGTTAGAAAATAAGTCAATTTTCAACATGGATTCACTTTATTATTTGATAGATTGACCAAAAGCTTATACCTATACTTAATTTTAAATAAGATAAATCTGTATATAATACCTAACCTTTAACAACATCTGTACTTTATACAGAAGTTTCACTGTAATTTGTTGAATTTGTAAGTTTATATTGGTCTATTGGTTGAACTATTGACTAGGAAAACATGAGGAATTGTAAAATATCTTGAACTCTAATGAATGATTCGAGGATCGAATTACTAATAGGATGTCTTAACTTATGACTTTCAGTTTTGGCTATTTATATGATTTGTTCACGTACTTAAGTGCCTATTTTCTATTCTTAAATATATTACCTACATTTTTATATCTAAAAGAATAACATTTAATGTAGGTAATTGTTTCCTAAATGCTTAAATAATCATTTTTACGATAGAAAGGAAAACATTACCTACTTAAAATACATATAAAATTTATATTTGAGGATATTTCAAAGTATCCTCCAGGATGCTGTAAAAAAATTATAAAAATCATTTGATTTTTTTTAGTTTCGGCATGCATATCTAACAGTATATCTAACAGTATTAGTATAATAGGTTAGGTATTAGGTACATACTTAATTATTTTAAATAATTTTAATTTTATCAGAAAGCATTTAAGAAAAACATCTTAAAAAGACAAGTTCAAACTACACTAGTTTTGAAAATTTTCTGAAAATTTTCCAAAATTAGGAATTTTTTTATAATTAGTGTAATATACGACGATTTTCAACAATTTAAAATTTAAAAAATGATTCAATTTTTTATAATTTTTACCTTTTACGGATATGCTAACAAAATTTAACTTTGTTTAGGGAAAAGTCAAAAAGCCAAAAATCTACTTCTCACATCCCTGGTAGCTTATCTTGATAAAACTGTTTTATAACTTTCCCTATCTGAACATAAACTAAATTGTCCGGAAATACGCCCTTTCTCTTGTAAAATAATCGCAAAATCAGTTAACCGGAAATTTTTTTTTCAATAATACATTCTATTTAGATATACCAAAAGGGCAAATTTGACTTTTGGTTTTGACCATATCAGTGTACTTTGATCTCTAAACCCGCTTGATTAAATCTGTAATTTTGGACCTTTTTTCGAAATTTTCAACCCCATAATAAAACTATATTTTTCCTTTTACAAATTCAGCACTTTTTGGGTCCTATTTCACTTATAACTTATATTAGGGTATTCGAACTAAAAAAAAATCTCAAAATCTTTTTGGGGTTTGATTTTTGCCAGTTTTATTTAAGCTTAAACTATACTTTTAACTTAGATTTTTACCAAAATTTTGAACATTTTTGATGCTTTAATTTAGAAAATTTAAATTTCTCAAAAAAAAATCACAAAAAATTTATCCAGCTTATTAAGTCCATTAACTGGCATTAACCGTAAGTGAAATAAATGTGAGAAAAAAGGTAATAAAATCTGATTCTTCTGAATTTCTCCATAATTTTGGTGAATAAAATAAGTATGTATACCCTACTTTAAATAAGTATAGTATACAAGTTACAAGTATAAGCTTTAAATGAGGCATCTACTCGTATATATACAGATAATTCTACCGTCTCCATTAAATAAATCTCCAATACCAGAGAGATTCTATACCTAGAGTATCTTTCAGTTCTTTTACGAGTATAGGTAATAAAATAAAACAAAATTAAAAATTTTGAAAATTCCCTTCGTTCGTGAGCGCTTTAAAAATTAAAAAATAAAGAAAAATTAAAAATTTTGAAAATTCCCTTCGTTCGTGAGCGCTTTAAAAATTAAAAAATAATTCTTTTTTAAAGCATTAGGCTTAAATTATCTTTTAATTAACCAATACTATATATTTCATTGAAAGATTTCTCCGAATGGAGTCACCAAAAAAACAAAAATCCCAAGTCATTTCTTTACATTCGATTATTTGATTCATTCAAATCTATATACTTGAATTGTGTACTATTAGTTGATACATAAAAGTAATACTTATTTCCATTAAATATTTCAGATTATATATATTTGCTTAAAGAGATAGTGTATAATATTGCTATTTGACTCCATTCGGAGAAATCTTTCAATGAAATATATAGTATTGGTTAATTAAAAGATAATTTAAGTCTAATGCTTTAAAAAAGAATTATTTTTTAATTTTTAATTTTTAAAGCGCTCACGAACGAAGGGAATTTTCAAAATTTTTAATTTTTCTTTATTAGACCTCAACATATACTACATTATGAAATGATATGAAATTTTATACATTTTATTATACATTGATTTGGTCAATTTAAATTATTCAATTTGACTCAAAACCTCATACGTCTATATAGGTCAAGTTAAAACATATTTTTCAAATTTTTTTGACAAAATCACTAATAATGCAATACCCTACGAGTAGTAAAGATTTTTCCTTTTTTTTCCTTGAGAAACCAGACAATTTTGCTTTTGAAAGATTCTTAGCACTAAAAACTGATACGTTAAAGCCTTCAGTTGGTTCTTATACATGCATAAATACACATTGGTATTGGAATTTTAATTAGTGTTAACATTTTAAGAATAAAAAATCAATAAAATGATACCTACCTAGCTATTTTAGTCGGTAAATATTGTTATTTTTTTGATATTTTGTAACAGTGTCAAATGACATTTTAAGAATGGAAAAATTCCTTCAAATTCTCGATAAGTTTCATTGAACTGGAGTCATGTAGATTCCCGTCTTCATTCATAATTTTGTAAATTTTGACGCAAAATATCTAGGTACCTAATTATTAATCCTAATGAAAAATTACTGTAGATACGTAATCGTATTTTTTTATGTATTTTTATACATTTAACAAATTGAAATGTGACAAAATGACAAGAATTTGTCTCTTAAAATTTAAAATGCAATTGCATTTTGATTAGAGTAAGTACCAGGATAAAAAAAATGCAATCTAGGGTTTGGTCATTTAAAAATTGAGATTGAGATTAGTGTTGGCGGAATGAAAGCCATTAGCCATCATGATGAGTACTTAAGATTATAAAGGAACATTTACTAAACATAAACATTACTAAAAAGTGGGTTTGGTTAGTTTGCTACTTAAACTACAGATATTTAGATTTTTCTTAGAGGTTTAAGGTAGCCGCAATAAAGTCATAATAATCATTATAATAATGAAAAATGAACATATAATTGTGTGATCATTTCAAGTAAGTATGTGTAAGTAGTACCACTATAATATGTTCATTCATTTATGTGAAATTACAAGCCATTTCTTATCCCAATAAAGGGCAAAGATTATTGTTTTGAATTTTTTTTAAATCCGGAACTGACTCATTATTATTATACCTTATACATAATACTACGAGTACTACATAGTACATTGAAAGCCTAATTTTTTCATTTTAAATTCAATTGCATTCCATTCCATACCATATGAGTATGAGTTTGAAAACTTGAAAATTATTTTCTTAAATTAAATTCATAACGCATCTAATGCACATTTACAATCTGTTATGAGAAATTGTGTACAAGATACTATGAACTTGATTTTTGAGATTTTTTGAACCAACAAATGACCTTGTACTTACGATTAGTACCAAGTACTTGAATACTTGCGATTTGCGTACCTTGCACATAGGTATGAACTGGCTTTTTTAATAAATAAAAATGGATTTTTTTATTGAATTTGTAGAGAAATACGCATTATGGATTATAACATAACTTATTATATTTTACTTATCAAATAAGGGAATTTGAATACACTCCAATCTGGAAATCATTTATTGACTATTTTGAACACTTAATTTTGGATTTGGAATCAAAAAATACTTTTAACTTTATTTTTATTGCCTTAAGTAAAGTATCATAATCATAATCTATAGTCTATAACTAAACATTAACCCAATGAAGTCCGTATACTTCATATCTTGGATGGATATGAAGTATTTGTAGGCAAATTTCCAGGTAGCTAATAATATATTTAAAATGAATAACATCGTTGTAGTGTACCTATATACTATATACATTTAAGGGTAAATAATCCAAAAAATTTCTTAAAAACCCTGAATTATTTACCATGTTCATTGATCATATTGTGAGAATTGGTTAAGAACATACCTAAGTATCTGCTTATGCATAAATAGTTTAAAAAAAAGAAATTTTCAATTTTTTCAAAGTTAATGGATCAGTATGTTCTGTGTGCCTGTGTGGGCTTAAAAAGATAAAGACTAGTCAATTTGTCAAATCAAATTAGCTCAAAATGGAATTACTGATTTACCATTCATTAAAATAAGATACATATATCTTCTATTCTAAGTCTCAAATAACCATAAAATGATTGATTGGGCACTTAATATTTAGCAAATTGGGTCTTTTTACATTAAGATTAATAGTATGTAGACAAGTTTTACTTTGCCTCATTACTACTACATAATACATATGCTAAAGATTAGAGAGAATATGTGTAGGAATTAATAAGGGTAAAGTAAATGAATGTCTCATAATCAGAATGAATATTAAAAAGTACAAATCTTTTCAAACTTTTTTTGGCTCTACATCAATGTCCATTAAAAAATAAAAATACTCGTACAAGTACTACCTACTAGTATCTAGCTTTGACTTGTTCATCAACTCTTACAATTTTTTTTGCAAATCCGTTATACTTACAAACACATTTATTTTCGAGATTTTTACTAAATACACACATATGCATATGCCTGCCATCCTGCCTGTTCAAATAAACCAAATCAAAAATCTCATCTCTATTTACCCAAGCTAAATTGTAATTTTTTCATTTGTCCAATAAATCTAATGATTTCTATACAGAGTGCGTGTTTTATATGCAAAAAAATATGCAAATATTTGCACAAAATTTGCACAAAATTTCCTCACAATCTATCGAGGATTAAATAAAATCTATTTAAAATCGCACACAGAAGCACAGAATCATCAAGTTTGCGGATTTTATCTTGTATCTTCTTATCCTAAATTCTCAATTTTTTTGAATAAATTTGACATGATCATGATCATGAGGTTCTAATAATCCTTCATTAATGTTTGTTTGATGCCAAGATTTTAATTAAAAACTCAATTTCTAACCTGTTCAATTAATTTTTTTCCACCACCCTTTACCTGTACACAGACAGCGATATTTAGAAAATAGTACTAGTACCAAAGTAGGCAAAGTAAGTGTAAATTTATGATCAAAACATTTTTTTCAAAGTCAAGTCAAGTTTGTTTACTTTTTTCTTGGCATTATGAAAAGTCTAATTGATACCTACACTTACAAGTATCAATCATTTTGATGAGACATTTATCAGGTAGGATTTAGTAGGGCAGTATTTTAAATCCAAATCCAAATTTCAAAGCAAAGTGAAATGAATGCAATAAGGTTTCAGATTATTTTTATACTTTAGTAAAAGAAGCAAGGAAGTTAAATACATACCAAAGTACTATTATAATAGTACCCTACATAAGTATCTTGCAAGTAAAGCTTGACTTTTTTCAGAAAATTATTTTATTAACAAAAAGAAACCAAAATCCAAACGAAACACCAAACACCAAATAGTAGTCACCAAAATGGCAGAATTAATTTAAAAAGATGGGTCACCCTGATGTACTCGTAGATTTAGGTTCTCTGATCTCTGTTGAATTAACTAGATTGAAATATTTAAAAATCAAGCAAAGTTACTTTACAAGAGAATTCAAGCAAAATTTTCTCCTTTTAACTAGTACTAATGGGATTCATACCTTTAATTTTGCAAAAAAAGGCTTCGGTAGGTAGAGGTAAGTTTGTACTGATATGGATTTCTTTACTTGTAAAAAGATGCCTTTAAATGCTCTGTAATGGTCCATGTCGTCAACTTAATAAAAAAGCAATTTAAGATTTAAAGATCTGCTGCTTTTATCTCAAGCTTTGTTCGCCCTTCTTGTCATTCAGACTCATATGTCAAAAGCTATTTGAAATTTTGAATGAAATTGCAATGAAAAAGCTACCACGCTAAATATTTAAGTAAGTAGTGGCTTATACTACCTACTTATACATGGCAATTCTAAATTTAATGACTTAATGTCCACTATTTAGGTATAGCGTACATATACCTACTTATATTTTTGATATCTAAATTCCTACACCTTGTAAATACAACTATACTATACCTACTAGTATAAGAAAACTTGACAGAACTAATCTCCTTAATTTGAATCTGATGTTTGAATAAAAGAATTCATTTCTTTAGTAGGTATATAGCTCATACGCTTATTTACATTTAAAAAACTTAATTTTAATCCTAATACTACATGTTCTACATGTGTACTACATGTTCTACATGTGTACTTTAAACATGTTATCCTATATCTTG
Source organism: Nanhermannia cf. coronata Gr-Ori-00579 (assembly GCA_034699045.1). Taxonomy (NCBI): domain Eukaryota; kingdom Metazoa; phylum Arthropoda; class Arachnida; order Sarcoptiformes; family Nanhermanniidae; genus Nanhermannia; species Nanhermannia cf. coronata Gr-Ori-00579. Next base: position 18,059 of record JAQIXA010001766.1, read on the forward strand.
AAATCTCTGTCATTTGGTCAACTCATTCGATTCATTTTATAAATAGACTTCTGAGAAAGGAGAGTAAATTATCAATAGAAAAGGCCAATCTGTATAGGTAAATATTGAGGATAATGAAATTTTTTTGTAATTTTGAAATTGGGGCTTGGGAAAATTTTGAATCGAATAGGATTTCTAATAAGATCATCGTATTTTGATACCCTTATAATCTGTTTTTTTAGAGAAAAAAATCTCTAAAATACATTAATCTTAATACTCGTAATATTACGCTGATAAATATATATTTGATATAATTTAGAAAATTCGCAAAAACTGAGAATTTCCAAATAGTTATCTATCGAAAAAAATTTAAGAATGTTTTCAAATACCTACTAGTACAATTTTAAACAAATTAGACTCTGTGGAATTTTTCTTTCGAATTTCAAGTTTGAAAACCTTGATTTTTGTACTAATCAAATGGACAAAATCTTGGATTTCAAATTGAAAGGGATATACAATAATAGGTACTATTATAAGTATAGCCCTCATCCATTTTTGCTATATATATTAAAATTTTCAAAAGAAATATTTGTCTGACTTCATCTGTAAATTTTTTTTTTCAGGGGGTATGTCGCCTACTGGTGGAATGGAATTAAAATCAGAATCATCATCTCATAATAATGTCATTTCATTACCATTAAAATTCATATCAAATGGTCGGCCAGCTCTTATTGAAAGTCCATACCCAAAAAAGAGTCCATTTATAATACCCTCACCAGATGAGAGATTTCACCTAAAGAGAAAAAAACCGACTAAAATCTCGGATTTGAAAATGACTGAGCTCATTTCCGGTGGAAAATATTCATTCAATGGAAGACCCTCTGGGGTAAACCCAAAAAAATTCAAAATTTCAATAAAAATGTCAATCTAATCTAATATATTTATACAGGTATTCGTGGTTCACAGTCCAGCACATCATCAAAAATGACCCAAATTTCAAATTAAAAATAAAAAAATAAAAAATTCACAATATTTATATATGCTTTTTATAGTATCACTTATATCTCCTCTTGCTTTCCCCCAAAAATGACTAACTGACCTTTGACCTTTGACAATTAACTTTTTAAAATGGAAATATATTTCTACTATAGAATGTAATAGAAGAAAATACTATTTTTTACAACTTTGATTGTACGAGTACAGTATATAAAGTATACAATTAACAATTAAGTTTGCATTTCTTATAATATACAGTATGTAGTTTAAGTACACTTTTTTTATATATAAATTATACAGATAAATTATTTTTTGTTAATAAACAGTACCTATACTTGTGTATAAAAATAACAATCAATTATCTGGTAAAGATACTGTATGTACCTAGTACCTATACTTTATGGCTTTTTTTGAATAATTTATGGAAGCCATTTTTTACACTCAACTCCAAATAGAGCTAGACAAATGATTTTTTTTTCTATTTTTTTGCAGATTATGATACATATTATACAAGTAGTAGTACCCTCTATTATGTATAGTATCTATAAATTTTATGAATTTGAGAAATGATAATTGATACATGTATTTGCAAAGCCTTATGTAGAACCTAAGTACACTGAAATTTTAACGGAACTTGGCCAACTTTTCCTTACACGGATTTTTGAAGAAAAAAAATTCTTAGATACGATAGATAGTTTATTATATTTGTGCAGATCTTGAAAAGAATGACATAATTCTCATGATCTATACTAATTTTACCCAGAATTAAACGATCATAAATTATAATCTGATTGTAAGTATACCATAAGTAAGTACATATAGTATATATCAGCAGCAGCAGTGTTAGTACTTATATGTACTCGAGTATATATCGGCCTACTCGAAAATAAATATTGGCTAGACGATTTAAATGGCACTTGAGACTTGAGATTTGAGAAAAAGAAAAAAATTATAAAGCTCTCCTTATCATCAAAATTACACCCAATTGTTCAATTGAAACTCAATAATATAGATACTTTATTATACTGTATTATTACCTGTAATTTTTATAAGGTGATGTGCATAATCGTATTTGAAATTTGATCTGAAATCTTTAATTCAGAATCAAAATTGAATCAAGAGAATAAGATACATTAATATGATCTAATATAGAAATCACGTTTTTCTCAAGAGTTATACATTTTAACGGTTTTGTAATAAATACGGAGTAATAAATATAATATAAGGTACCATAAGCTCAAAATCCCAATTTAGATTTGAGAGTTTAGACAAATCTATTTAAGTAAATCATACATATATATTGTACATGCTCTCTAGTATTCACCACCTACAAGTAAAGGCTATAAGATAAGTCATAGGTATACTGAATGAATCACCAATATATTGACAATTTTAATAGCTCGCATTTTAAAAATATTGGCTATTGATTCAGTAGTCAGTAGGTATTGGGAAGCGGGTTATCTTTAAACGAATCAAATCCAAATTCTAGACATTTATTTCATGTTCGGTTTTTTTGAAAATTCATAAAAAAGTTTTTCTTTTTGTAGTAAAATCTCATAAAAATAAGAGAAAATATCGCAAAATTTTTTTACTCTAAACAATCCTGTTTATGACATTTTTATTTTAAGTCAGACATTTCGCAAATTTTGAAAGGGTTATGTACCAATATTAGGTTATAGGTAGGATACTTACTAATTCTAATTTGTCTTTTGGTCAAAACGGTACAAGATTAGACTTTGTTGGTGGTATTTACTAATACAACATGTTCGTAGGTTAGTTATAATTTAATTTGCTAAGATTTTATCTGAATACCTATTTAATATTTAACAGGTACATAATGTAGGTACCCAATTTACTAATATGGCTTATCTTTGTGCAAAATCTACAATTTGCAATTTTGCACAAAATAAAGTAGTAATAAAAGCAAGGTCATTGTCACTCACTTAAGTAGATTAAATAGTTTTTATGGAAAAAAAAATTTGCAGAAAAAGATTTCAATCTTATCAATATGAGTTATAAATTAGCCTGCATCGCATCGCATCGCATCGTGGGATTTCAAAGATTTCTTAGATTCTATTAGAAGACTACGACAACCTGCTATAAATTTAAATTTCACTTTAAACTTGTTAGGTTTCCATTAAAACTGGTAATTTAGCAAACATTTTATCAAACTACTACTACTTTCTATTACTTTATTATACTAATACGAGATTGTAGTAACAAACTACAGATATGTACTAAGGTACTTAAGCAATACTGAGGTGTAAGTGTAAAAGAAAAATGCATTTACTAAACGAAATATAAATTACTTCATTAGTCATTTGCATTATCTTTTATTGTTGGTACTTTTACTTGGCTTTTACGAGTATTTTTTATATGTACCCACAGAATAGTACCTAGTATGATGCAGATCGTATTATGTACAAATAAAATAATGTGTTTTAGGAAGATAAGGTCAATAAATTGAGCTTTAGCTCATTCTACAGGATATAAAATTTGCAAAAAAACAGACCTTTCTGTATCCCTGGATCTTGCTAATTGAAATGAACAAAGTACTATAATAGCATAGCATACAAGCACAAATCATAAAAAATCCAAGGAACCGGGAAGGTCAAGTTGATCTACGTCAAAAAAATTTAAACCAAGATAGCCAAAAGATGAGTAAAGTACTTCCACGTTTAAGCCTACTGATTTTTTCAAAGGGGCTATATGAGAAAATTCATTATATAGGTAGGTACAATCAAAATTAGAAAAAATATATAATTTCGCTGGATTTCAGCGAAAGATAATACAAAATATATAATTTCGCTGGATTTCAGCAAAAAATTATACAAACTATATAATTTCCCTGGATTTCAGCGAAAGATAATACAAAATATATAATTTCGCTGGATTTCAGCGAAAGATAATACAAACTATATAATTTCTGGATTTCAGCGAAATTATAGTTTGTATTATTTTTCGCTGAAATCCAGCGAAATTATAGTTTGTATTATTTTTCTCTAGAGTCTTTGACCGCTAGAGTCTACATATATAATAACAAAAACCG